>QEAP01000021.1:0-125754 GCA_006535975.1 Chytriomyces confervae
CTTATTTTCTTTCTGTTGTTTTGCATATAAATGTATACCCAGGGGAGAGGCAGCCACCCCCAGGGTCCTTGATCAGTCATCACACATCCCACTTTAATTTGACCACCATCGTTGCAAGACGGGTCTTAACCCATCGCCCACCATTGCTGGAAAGCAGGGCCCATAGCCACCATCGCTGCGGCGGGCTTCACTTCATGGCCATCATCGCTTCGGCAGGCCCACCCCACCTCTCATCCAGCGCCAGCTGTGCAATAAGCTCCCCACCCACCATCACATCCTTCAGCCGCCAAGAAACCCCACGGCAGAGTCCGCACCCAGACGCAGAAGGCACTCTCCTCTATCTAAAGGGGCTGAGGTGCATCACTTCTGGTCTGCATATAAGATCCCATCCATCCTCCATCCATCCAACTATCCGCATACCCACATAGTTGCTGACCAATCCTCCTCACAGCGCCGCTATGACCTGCTATCGCTTCATTTCAAAGCAAGCCTGGGCACCAATGACTCGAAAACGCACGAAGGCCTGGAGAGCGCCATGAGAGCAATCCATGACACAGCATCGCACCTCCACGATTTCGCAGCACTGGACCTCTGGTCTTACGCCATCAAGCTGGCTCGCGAATGCAGGCAGGCAAGTTTGTCCACCCGAGCCACCACAAGGCGACTGGCCGATCACCTCAGCAAGGACCACTCCAGTTTCCTGATCACTGGCACCACGATCAAATCCATCCGTGAGGAAACAGCCTCTGAGCTGAAGCACGCCAAAGCCCTCAGCAACAGAGGAGACAGACGCGACAAAAGAGCGCGCTCCACCCCCCACGGCTGCTCAGGCGGTGGTCCGAGCAACGCAGGAGGTTCAAGCAACAGGGCCCGCAACGGTTGCGTGCACTGCAAATAGGCCGACATCCCATCCCATGCAGAAGCTGACTGCAAGAGCTGGTGCACGGACGCCACTTGCACAAAGCAGAAATGCGCCGCCCGCCACCAGTAGCCCCCCCCCCCCCCCCAACCCAGAGAAGCCCCAGCTTCTCTTATTTCTCTTCGCTTTCGGTTAAGGCGGACTTTATTTTTATCCCACATTTATCCATATCCATCCCCCCATTCCACTCCTCTCCCTTCATAGTGTTCTAAGGCACAATAAAGAGCCCCGTCGGGCTGCTGCCCACCCACCTCTCTCGCGCGACCATGCTTCGCCATTTACACACACACTCACTGTCCAACACCCACAGGGGCCTCTGCCAATGTACCAGCGGGTATTCAGAGACAATGCAATCTCCAGCCAACAGATCCCCCCCTCACCCACAATCGCAGAAGTACTGGCAGGTGCTGACGGCAACCCAGAAGACCTTTTCCTCAGATCGCCAGATCATTTCCGCGCAGGAGGGGTTAACCAGGCCGTCCTAGAAGCTTGGAAGGATGTTGCAGCATACTCACCGGAAGGTCCTTGGATCCTGAGCTGGGTCGAGCACAGTGTTAATGTAGAGGATTTCTGGGCCAGCCCAGGTCAACCAGTCCATACTGTCATGCGAAACCATTCCAACATCACCCCAGCGCTCACGTGCTTTCTAGATTCAGCCCTGGAGGAAGACTTAGCATCCGGCGCCAGCATCCTTCTGGGACCTTGCGCCACCACACCCGCTCTATTTCTGGTCTATCCCATAGGAGCAGAGCCCACAAAACCCTGCTGCATCAGGGACACGCGCTACCTGAACGCCTTCACAAGGGCCCTGCTGCACCACCCAGAAACGCTGCGGCACCTCACTCGCTGGATTGGCGATTACATGTCTGTGGCAGACATTAAAGCCTGTTACTTCAATTTCTGTATCCATCCCGACTCCCAGAAATACTTTGGATTCCGGTGGCAGCGCAAAGGTGTGTGGTACTGGTTCAGCTCCACTGTCCTCATCTTTAGATGGAACGTCGCAGCCTACGTCTGTTTCATCATGACCGGAGCCATAGTAGCACGTCTACAAGCCTACAACATTCCCTGCATGGTCTTTTACGACAACTTTGCAGTCAGCCAGCTCCCAGGCCGCACTACCCCAACACAAGGTGCATCAAGCGCAACTTATGTCCTGCTTGCTCTGGGCGAGTAACTGGGCTTATACTTTGGCAGGAAGTCCCAGATTACCCCAACCAGCTCTCCAGTCTACCTAGGCTTCCAACTATTCCTCCAGGAACGCTGACTTGAAATCACCGACAAAAAGCGCACCGCTTTTCTCAGCCTCCTTCACTCCTTCATTGATGGACCCTCTGTTCCCTTCTCCACACTTGAGCGCTTCACAGGAAAATGCGCTCACCTGTCCTTTGCTTTACAAGGCAGCCTCGCCTTCACCAGACAGCAATATACTTCCTTGGCAAAAGGCCAATGGGGCTCCCCCATCCACATCACTCCAACCCTCAGACACGAGCTCACAGAATGGCTGATGGTAGACATGCACTCCCCTGACCATTGGGCTGGAGCGGAGTGGCTCTCCCCAGAGCACGTTTCCATACACATGAATACATGCCTGGGACCGACGCAAACAATAACAAGCTAGGAAGCACTCTTATTGCCAATGGCCAAACCGTCCTCATGGGTGAGGAGGTCCCTGACCACCTGCTCCCAGGAGAGGGAGTCTCGATCAATGTCCGTGAGGCAGCCGTGCTCCTTGCCACCATCTGCCAGTTTGCACCTCGCCTCCAAAACAAATGGGTCGACATGTGGCTTGACAGCATGGTGGTTGTCATGTGCCTTGAACACAGTTCCTCCAAACAACCCCTCATCAATGACATTCTCATCCTCGTGTGGAGACTCACCTGGCAAATCAACTGCAAGCTGGTGGTCCACCACTTCAGCTCTGAATCCAACGCCATGGCAGACAGCATCACGAGAGGAGACCTGCGCAATGACTTCCGCCTATCAGAGATTTCTTTCAATATCCTCACAAAAGCATACAGACCCTTCTCCCTCGACGCCATGGCATCCGCCACAAACACAAAGTGCACTTGCTTCCACAGTCAATACAAATGCCACAGTGCCCTTGCCCAGAATGTCCTATCCATGACCCCAGACAGATCTGAAAATATCTATGTGTTCCCCCCCCTTTGCGATGGTTCCCACAGTTGTCCAACACCTGCTGCTGCAGGCATGCCCCATCACCATAGTAGTGCCGGAACTACCCAATGTCTGGTGGGTGCAGCTGCAGCAAAGAGACAGCAACCCGCTGCTCCTTGGCGCGAAAGGCGCAACCAACACCATCCTCAGCTACAACTCCAAAACAATGACCATTTCCCCCATTCCCAACCCCCATAACATCTGGGCCTTTCACATTCCAGCTGAATTCAAATAAACACAACTTCCCAGGATTACAACGTCCCATCCAAAACATGCGAGATCTTCAATAGAAGTGACTTCCTCTTTTGCTTCAAGTGCGGCACCCCAGCCAGCACCTTCCCTTCCACGGGCACAGTGACCGTCAATGAAGCTTACATCACCTTACGCGCTTCTGCGCTTGCAGGCGCATCCCCCTCGCTCCCAAAACCGGTCACAGACAATATGTCCCGCCTGGCATCCTTTCTTGAATCCCGCACCGCAAAACCCACCATCCTTCCGCGCTCTGCTTCGCCGTTGGATGTGGTAGAATTCCTGATACATAAAGAGCTCAACAGTCAGACACAGTACCACAGTATCTCCTGCAACCTGGCCAGCACTGCTAAAGTCGGAAACAGGCTCAACAAGAGCTGCAACCCCACCATCTGCCAGATTAGAGCTGCTGTGGGTTCCATCCGCACCTCCTCTAGCCACATCCGCATGGGCTACGCCGACCTGGGCCTGACCGGCCCCTGGGACCCCAGCACGGGCCGCGGCAACCCCAGCGACTCCTGCCTGGTTTCAGTCCACATCGACCGGCTGGCCAAGGAGTCGGGCGAATCCCTGGTGCTCCCCCTCCAAGCCACCCCTCTGCCAACAAACTTTGTCCACCTCCTCGAATCCCACATCTTCGCGCAGCTCAGCAACCCCCTGCTCCCACCCCTCGTCAGACTGCACTGGCGTCAGTTCTGGTGCTTCATCCTACTTGTAGGCATCTCAGGTCGTCACCCAGGCGACCTCACATGCATCCGCACACCCAGCCTCACCTGGCTCCCCAATCGCAAACGCATCGTTATCACTTTGATCACTGGTAAAACCGCCACAGCCAGCAAGCCTGACCGCTTTGTGGTGGACCACCCCCCACTGCTCACAGCCCTCAAGCTCTACGCGCGGGACTGCTCTTGGAACAGCATTGATCTGGCTGAGGGTACCCCCTACATCTTCTTCAAGTTAGCAGAGCACAAACTCCCAGACAAAAACACACCTGGCTCCGCCCAGAACCTCAACGCGGCCTTCCAGCGCACCCTTAAGGGCATGGGTATCTTTGAGGGTGAGACGCTCTATGGTTTCCACGTCGGCAATGCCGCCACCACCGCCATAAACACACCAGACCCCGCTGCACTCCGCGCCGCAGGGGGATGGTGTTCAGACGCATCAGCGCTCCGCTACAGCCAGTTCGCCATCGTAGCCGCCGCTGCAGAAGCGCGCGCCGAGGCACCCGCCGACGCAGCGCGCGCCTGGCTGGCCCAGTGCAAAGAACACGCTTTCTTCACTTAGCCAAGCAAGGCCCCTATTTTACACAATTAAACAATTCAGTTACGGCATTAAGTACGGGATCCGCAAGCAGGCTTGCTGGTTTTCCCCTAACTGAACTATTTTGTACAGTGCGCAAAGGCAAGAGTCATAAAATTTGCTTAAAATTTCAAACCGTTGCAGCACCACAACCATCAACGTCACCAGGCAAGTTCCTATGAACAAAAGATGCGCGACAAGAATGCGCATCTATTTGGTCCTCACTTTTAAAAGTCCGCCAAATTTTGCCCCTATTTTTGATTATAAATCATTTATTTATTTACTTTATTTAATTTTTTATAATTTAAAACAGCATCCGTAGCATTGACGTTGATGAAGTTGAGGTCGTGGGATGAAATCAAGCGAATGCTGGACGAATCTGCATGGAGCAGCCTGATGGGTGTGGGTTTTCTTTCTCTGCTATATTTTGATTGCTCACTGCTGTGCTGCCCAATTAAAAACTCAACCAAATTCTCGCACTTCAGCCCACCTGAATGCACGGCACAATTGAATCTCGAAATCCTCGTCTTCTTCTGCGCACACACATATAAACATGACAATGAAGGAATCCTCAGCACTTTCCCCGTGTGCGTCACGTGCGTTTATCAGATGCATTGCTGGACAAGGACTCTTGCGCAGATTTCATGGGCGCAATTTCACAGACAGCTCTTGGCGACTGCGGCATGCCCTGCAGTTAGGTGTGGCTGCAATTGCGTGTGTATTGGGCGCGTTTTCTTTGTCAGCAGTTGGCATCCTTGTGAACTAAATATAATAGAGAAGTAAAATAGAAATAAAAGTAAAATAGAAAAGTGATTTACATGGCGTCGAATACATGAGCAAGAATTTGTGGACACTGTCGTTTGTTGGGATTGTGGGTGCTGTCTCTTTGGCTGGGTTTGTTGTCTGCTTTTTATGGGTGGACTGCGGGGTTTGTGACGGTGGTGTGGATGGATGGGTACACAGCCAGTCTGGCCTTCTGCTGTGATGCTTTTGGTCTCGGCATTACGTTAAAAATTTTCGAAATTTTTCGTTTCATCCGTTAAATCCCCTTTTTTCCACCGCAACGCTGCCTCTCACTCACGCCATCAGAAGTCACCCTTATTGACCGAGAAACCAGCTTTCATTTGATACCAACTTCACTTTTTTCACATATAAAAAAGTCCGCCAAATTCTCAGGTCCGCCACATTTTACTAGTAAATTTGAGTAATTTTAAAACTGCTATAGCTTTTGATCCGCTCTTTATTTTCAACATTGGCTATCTCCACGACATAGATCTTTCTTCTGGCTATCTGGCCTAGTTTTCTGTTTTTCGTTTGCGTGCAGTGCCGCGGAGGAGAAGTCCCTGGAACGGTCGCAAATTTCACCACCAAGAAAATTTTTTGACTCTTGCCTTTGCGCACTGTATGTATAAAATCGAGCCAAAATGACTCATTATGACTCACCGAAGGTGTGCCATTTGTGAGTCCGGAGGGCACGAAAAGGAAGACATCCTTTTATTAGCTCAATTGCCCTTGCCTGTGCACAATCCGGCCCGCCCGCCCCAACGGGAGGGCCACCTACACCAAACAAGCATCCCTTGAGACTATTGTAAAAAGACAAATAAATTGAGACCTGCTTGTTCAGGGCAGGCGGCCAGCGCTCCTGCGGGAACCCCCGCGCAAGTCGCTGGTTTTCCCCTAACTGAACTATTTTGTATGTAGAATGCATCTAATCTTGCAATAGTTGGGTGTACTGGTAGTGTCCCTCATTGGCAATCTAATGTTAGCATAACTCTCTCATTTGGTGCTAACACCATGGTCAGTCAGTAGCAATATTGTAAATTGTGTTCTGAAAAATCTGGCTGAATGGGGTCTTATTGAGTTCCAGAAACTGAAATTGGATGAGAATGTGATTGTAATTGTCACGTTTTCTTTGATCATTGTTATAAAACTCATGTCAATGCAGAACAATTGCGAACATATGTAGTGTAAGAGCAAGAATGGGCCTCACAGGCTCTCCACTGAGTTATTTGACAAATACATCAGCACAGCCCAAACATGCGCAGGCAGCACCAAATGGATGACCCACCACCTCTTGAGTCACAGTTTCACCCAAGTCCGCAAGTAACATCCTTGTACATTCAAGGTTATTGCGGTAATGGCGCATCTCCCAGAGTCCTTCCATAGATTCAAGACACAGGCAAACTTTATTTGAACACCGCAAATTTTACATAACAGGCTGACTCTGAGCCTGATGACTTGCGCAAAAATAAGAGGAGAAACGAATTTTTCAGAAATGATGCTGGTTATAGAGGCGGGAGAGGACAAAAGCAGCAGCAACCACAATACCAGCCGAAATAGCAACATTCACAGAGAGGGGGACATCATTCAGCGCACCAAAGACACTCTTGGATGCAGGTGTACCGCGTCCGTTTGCGTCATTTGCAGCTTCCAAGGCAGGTGAAGTTGCATCTGGGTTCGCATCCTCTTCAACCTTAAGAGAAAGTTTCTCGCCCAATCGAAGAGACAAATTAATCGCTTCCTCCAAGTCCGCATCATTGCTCAGCAGGATGTAGTCGCCATCATCGTCTTCATAGCTAAGACGCAACGATTCGCTGGTGGCGACACTTGCACCCAAACGACTGGTGACAAGCGTCTTTAGTGCTTGAAGGCCAGTTTCTTGCATCACACTAAAACGCACAACTTTTCCTCGCGAAGGATCTGTGAGTTTGATATTGATGCGAATTTCGTCCTCGTGATAGACACTTGTGCCAGGGCTTGAAAGTTGTTGCTGTTGAATGTATAAGCGTTGCTGTTCTTGTTGCTGTTGCGCCAGCATTGCTCGCTGCTGCTCTGCAATCGAATATGAGGAGTTTGAGCCGTATGGGGGAACTTCGTTTGACGATGAAAGAGGTCCATTTGTGGGGCTGCGGAGCTGGGCAGGGATTGATTGGCGGTTCCCCCCGTTTACGGCAGTGTTCATGTAGCTATTCCTGGCACTTGCGTTGCCAGTAGCTGTGTAAAATGTTTGACCAGACGTGCGATGCGAATCGACAGAAAATCGAACATTGCCGCCATGATCAGACAGGTGTTCAGATCCGGCGTTAGATTCGGTATCCGTCCAGGTGCTGTTCCAGAAACTGTTCCAAAGAGGTCCTGATGTTTCAGTATTGTTGAAGGATGTGGAAGGGTTCTCTTTTTTGATCTATTGAAAAAAGATGTAAATTTGAGTGCGTCAAGCGACACGAAAGTTTCCATGTTTACCATATAGTCCAACATTGACATTGTGAGGGTAAGCACGTCGACGAGACCAATTGGAGCGTTTCCATCCACAACCGGAAGATGCAAATAGTGTCCAACTGCTCTAATTTGGTTAGACAGCTGTTATCACGAAAGCATTTCGAAAGTCCAACCATAAAGAGCTTTGAGCGCATCCAGAATCGATGTGGACGGGTTGGCAGATTTTGGATTTGGAGTCTAATAGCGACGTGGTGAGCTTATCGTGTCCACATACGTAACATTTCAATGCCCCCTACCATGACTGATGAGACAAGCGTCACATTTGGGTCCAGTCCCGTGGCAACAACTCTTGCAACCAAATCCTTTGTGGTTGCGATTCCGGCGAGGGCATGGTCTCCGCCGGCAAACTCGCTAACCTCGACGAGCAGCACACCAGTTGCATGGTTTTCCTTCATTATAAGGGCTACTTCACGAATGGACGCGGATGAAGGAACCAGAGGGGCTGGCCCGCGGGCTCTCAGAACCGAGCCGAGATCTGGGCACGATCCTCCCGAAAGGACTTTGCGTTCAAGATCGTCCAGCTTATCGAAAACGAGCTTCGTGATGTCAATGAGACCGACAATGTTTGTCTGGGCCCCTTCGTCGTCGCTGTCGTCATCATCTTCTTGCTCATCGGCAGTTACGCTAATGACGGGTAAATGCCTGAAGCGCTTCTCAAGCATGATATTAAGTGCCTCTGTTTCAACGGGATAGGATAAGGATTTTAAACGAGGTTGACCAGATCAAAGTCATGCCCACTTCTAAACACACGCACCGTTCCTCAGGCCCGAATCGTAGACAGCGAGAGGATCCCTGGTCATAACGTCTCGCACCAGCGTTGTTCGCGGGTCACGGCCTTCGGCAATGACGCGGTTAACAATGTCTCTGTCGCTCATGATCCCGCTCAGTTGTCCGTCGGAGTTAACCACAAGAACTGCGTCTTGCTTTTTGGATGCCATGAGCTGGGCTGCTTGCACAACACGTGCTCCTTCGATCACAGTGATTGCTTGCTGCCAGTATAGATAGTAGGAGTGGGAGTGATGGTGGGCACGGTTAGAGACTAGCGGGGTCGATCGATCGTCATCCAATGCGAGGATGCGGCAGCAAGGAACTCACGCCAGGATGCAGCGATGCGACCGTCTTCTTGGACATTCTTGGTGCAAATTTATTGGCACGCTAATCCTTATTTTATCACGTCTTTCAACTCATCACCCACGAAGTCGCACTCCAACTGCCACGCCAACAGCAATCAGAGCAGCTCCGTAAGCAACCTGGCTCAGCAGTCTCTTCGCATTCACGGCACCCCCCGTCCCAACAACGCCCCAAAACCAACCCGGCTTTCCCGACCCAAGACTTCCAATCGATGCCAATCCGTCCAGCGACACAGCATTGGTAGTGTTCCAATATTCCAACGCTTGTTCGTCCGTCTTTTTCGTCCAGTAATTTGTGAGAGTTTCACGTTCTTGAACATAGTTAAAGAAGGGAACTGAAAACCCGCAACTTGTCCCAACCTAAATGATTTGGCAAGTTTCATGACGTTAGATACAGAACCGCCACGGCGACAAGTCTCAAGTATTACATGCCTCGTAAATATCCATGACAACAATTGATCGCAGTCCCTTCTGACCAATCCATGCAGGATACATCTCTTGGAGCAACTTGTTGAATTCTTCCGAATGCGCGGTACTGGTGGCAATGCGCGCTTTGCACCAGAGTCGCAGAATGTTTGGGGCGCCTTCAAACGCGCAGAGCATCACAGTAATTCGTCCGTTTTCTAGCACATGAGCAATCGTCTCGCTGCCACTGCCGCCGAGATCCAAGTGATAGGCCTTGTTGTCACGTACCACCAGGGTGGAGTAGCCCTTCGGAGACACATTAACACGAGTGTCGGGACGCAGCGATGCAGTAGCGAGAAAGTAGATCTTCTGCTTTGCAATGAAGTCGTAGTGCTGTGGCTCAAGGGACTTGTATATCTTCCCCATATGCGCAGTTCAAGTTTAACTTTGAATCAGTTTTTCTTTTTAACTTTGAATCACAATCTATGAACCGGCTTGTCAGCACTGGTCTGACCAACATTCGCACTTCCCAGTCCCCCATCCCATTCGCAGGCAAAGGACTCTTTGCAGCACGGGCTGTGGCGCGTAACGAGGTTCTCTTCAACGAGAGACCCTTTCTTGCCGTGTTGCGAAGAACAACCGAGTCCAAGTCGAATGAAGTGAGAAACGCAGCCTCGAACAGCCACTGCCACTTATGCTGGTCCCCCGCTTCTAGCAGCAGTCCATTTGCGTATTGTGATACTCATAGTGGACAAAGCGCACATACCGTTGACCCGCACACATCCTTCACGACGAAAGCCCTTGCGAGACTTGCATCCCTGCCTGGCTTCGACAATCTCAATTACCACCAGCAAAAAGAGCTGCAACTGTCCAGCGGAAGAGAAGGCGCATTCTCTATTCTCGTCACACATCTGCTGGCAATGTCCCTCGCAGACCTGCTCACAACCGGATCGTTTGCAAACTCATACGCGCTGTTTGGTCCACTACTCAAGGCCAAAGAAAAACCATTGCATGCGATCCCTCAAGAGTGGACGGATGATTACAACCGCATTTCGAACGTTCTTTTAACTGGGAAAGGCCTTTCGGACTTGTTTCCACTTTCTTGGTATGCAGATCAATTGACCCGTCTGAATCTGAATTCTATTGCGTGCCATTTCTCGAACACGGACAACACGCAACGAATGGAGGGTACGGCAGTCTATTTGACCGCCGCCATGATGAATCACTCGTGCCTGCCAAATGTTCGGGTAGACTGGTTCAACGATAATACGATTCGTGTCATTGCTGACAGGGACATTGAGGAGGGAGAGGAGCTGTCAATCAGCTATGTTGGACCTGTGGATGTCGCATCAGCTCGGGAGGAAGATGTATTGGCAAAGAGGAAGGAGTTTTTCCGCTTCAACTATGGTTTTGTATGCACGTGTCCTTTGTGTTCGGGCAAAAAGGAGGCGAAATGTGTCGATGAAGTTACCATTTAGTTTGACTTGAAATAAAAAAATCAAATTCCCTGTCAGGCTTGTAACCGATATTTTATAGCTTGGACAACGCAGCCTTCTCCGGCGACATGCATCCATTCAAAGTCACCATGTAGCCAACTGTTGGGTCACTCCTTCCCGCCAAAAACTCCAGATAGACGCGTTTGGCCTCAACGGGCCCAACAAACTCTTTAAACGACACCCAGTCATCCACTCGTTCCATCAGGGCCTTCCAGGCAACCAGCATGCGCCGAACGCTCTCAACGGGCCCCAGCTCGGCAACGCGCTTCTTTGACCACGAGGGCGCAAAGAACACTTCCGTCTCAACGCGGTCAGCAGGATCAGCCACCTGCGCCACTTTTGGCTCCAGCTTCGCAGACTGACCCGGGTTGAAATGACTCATTCCAACGCCAAGGCTCTTTTTCACATGAGCAGGCCCAACGGCTGCAAAAACGCGTCGACGCAGTTGAACATTGCCGGCAATGTCAACATACACAATTCCACGTGGCGCAGCTTGTTTCAAGGACACGCTGGCTTCAACGTCATCGTACAAAACGACGTGGCTGTAGACACCAAGGCTTTCCACCCACTTGCGGTTGTTGGGCGAGGTAAGACCAATGGCTTTGATTCCAGCGGCTGTCAGCAGTTGGGCGAGACAGAAACTAGTTTTGCTACTGGCACTGCTGATGACGACAGCTCCAGACGCGCCAAACAAAGCGTTTGTTTGAATGCAGTCGAAAAGGAGGAAGGACGTGGCCCACAATGGACGGAAGACGGCGATTGCGTTTTCCTTGTCAGCTGAGTAGAAGGGGTCGCCCTCGGTGAAAGAGTAGCGATTGTAGACACCGTATTCTGCAGACAACTGTGGGCGGGAAACAGTGAAGCCATATTTCTGTTTTTGGTTGCAACCACTGAATATCAAATCAAACAGTTCCTCCCGCATTTTAGAAAGCACAACTCACATCCACTGAATGTATCTTAAGATCACACGTAGAAGCCGCAGGAAAATACCCATAGATCCGCGTGGATACCGGCACTGACTTGGCGGTTGTTCCAACGACCGTTGCAAATCCCCACACGGGCATCTGCATGGACTCTTTCGGAGTGGCCGTAGCAAAGAACTTGTCGTAGCCAAAGGACTGCGCCATGGCCACGTATGTGATGTTGTTGGCGGTGACGGCGAACCGGTCGATGCGGACACGGATGGAGTTGGGGGCCATGACGTCGGAGACACGTAGCTCGGAGTCATTGGCAATGCGCACGTGCTCCGGGTTATTCTTTGAAATATCGAGAAAGGGCATGGTTGTTGTTGTTGTTGTTGTTGGTTGTTTCTCTTGCTTACTTATTCTGAAATTGGCAATTGCGAAGATGACTTGGCGCTTGGGTTTACAGATCTGCCAACCGAGTTGCATTTCCGGACACGTGGCGAGAGCGGATCAGAACCATGTTCATTGAAAACAAGTGCAAAGGACATGACCATCGTGTTCAGTGCCACGCGTGTATATATTGTGGCCAATGTTCACTTTCAAAATTCAACGCTGAACCACGTCACGTCATGGGCCTCAACAGCAGCATCCACTCCGACTCATCCTCAACCAGCGACTCCTCCGATGACGAGATCGCCATCGCACTTCCAATCAATCCTGACATGAGCGATCCACAGGTCGCATTCTACAACCATACCGGCTTCACCTGGAACGATCCCAAGGCAGCCTGGGAACCACATACTCACAGCTCTGTCGCTTTCCCCACCCCTGCTGTGGCGCCCTCTGATCCGGCATTTTCTATCACCACATACAACGTATGGTTCGAGTCCTCAACCCTCCGCCCTCGCACTGAAGCAATTCTGAAGATCTGCTTTGGTGACCCTCAGACATCGTCTGATGTGATTTGCTTCCAAGAGGCAACGCATTTGTTTCTCAGGCTTTTGTGCGAGCACCCAGTCGTCCGTGCCAACTACTGGATCTCAGACACTGTCCCGAGTGCTAAAGCCATAACATGGGCCGGCTACGGCTGCATTGTCTGCATCCGCAAAACTCGCTTCAACGTCTCGAGACGCCATATTGCCAAAGTCGAGACAAGAATGGGACGCCATTTGTACCTTGTCGAAGCGACGCCGCTTTTCCAAGTCCCTGCTGGCGTGGATAAGCAGCCTGTTTTCCGCATCTTGACGAGCCATTTTGAGTCGCTCAACTACAGTGCGCAATTGCGTGCAAAGCAGCGTGTGAGCGCCAAGCAGCTGCTTCTGTCTGCAATGGATTCTCGCAAGAGCTACTACTTGATGGCATGCGGGGATTTCAATCTGACGGAAGATAGCGAAGAAGACGCGCCACAACAACTCGGATTTTCGGACGCGTGGGAAGATCTCCACAAAAGCAGAGGAGATGGAACACTTCCATCTGGTTTCACAATTAACGTGAACTATGAATCGAACAGATATTCTCCAAAACGATTCGACCGCATTGTATGGTTGCCTGCTGGTGGTGGTAACTTCAAGGCGTTGGACGTGACTGAGTTTGGAACCGAGCCTGTTGCGAAAGTTTTGGGAGACGACTCAAAAACTGGGTTTCCTTCAGACCATCTCGGTGTGCGTGCTGTGTTGGGGATGCTTCCAGCAGTTTAAATAAAGTGAGGACCCAAAAAAAAGACTTTCCTCAAAATTCTCTCCTTCGTCGGTCATGACAGTCAGCACGGCTGAGTTGGACCGGATGTGCAGATTATCAGAATATTTCAACTCATGTGAACGCACTGAATCTGGTTTCTCTCCATGGATCAATTTGGACTAAAAGCACAAATGTCAAGGCACCATACAGAATTATATATCAACAAACTGCTCAGGTGTCATTTTGCATCTATTACTCTCAGGTTAATTCATGGTACATTCCCCTGAAGATGGCATTCTATCATTAGAAAACGCGCATATTCGGACACGCGAACTCGAGCGATGGAATTGGACGGGAGCCCGCAGTCACAAGCACAATTACTTTAAAGAACCAGCTTGACGGGCACTGGCACGGCTGCTGAATCCGATTTGCAAAGGGTTGATGTTTGCCACGGAGGGCGTGTAAGAAATGAAATGGGAATCCAGGTGTGAAGCGGTTGATTGCTGCGTTGAGAAGTCTCAAAAAAAAAAAAGAACGGAAAGCTCTTGACGAAGGATGCCGCCACGAAAGCGAAAGACGGCCGAAGCAACAGCGCCACCGCAAACAAATGCGCCCACTCCAGCGTCGACAGCCTCCTCCACGCCATCCTCCGCCAACCATCCCAATGGAACGGATCGCCGTTCTGCCAGGTCAACTGCGGAGAAACCAACAGCCTCAGCCTCTTCAATCGCCAAGTCCACTTCTTCTGCAGCAGCACCTGCCACAAAACGGTCTCGTACTTCAAAGTTATCCACCCCAAACGCCGCTGCGCCCGCCAAATCAACGTCTCGATCCACAAAGTCAGCACATGCATTCTCAGCACACGCATGTGAATCTTGGTTTCAATCGTATTCGTCAGATTCGATACCGAATTCCAATCACGAAACCGTCGAAATGGACATTGAAGCAATTGAACGGTTTTGCAATGACATTGCCGTGGACGTGAGCGGCGTGAGTCTTTCTCTCTCTCTCTTTTTCGTTTGTCTTTCATGTGCTTTGTTTTTTCTGGGGGCCTTTTGTCTGACAACAACGTTTGTTTCCTGACTCAGCCGATTGTTCTTGCCATCGCGTACAAATTGTCTGCTGCAAGAATGGGGGTCTTTTCTCGCGCCGAATGGATGAACGGGATGCAACTGCTTGAGTATGATGCCCTTCTTTTGTTTCTGCGCCCACCATTTCCGCCTATGTGCTCCGTTTTTTTCTCATGCTCTCGAACAAAAACAATCAGTGTCGACTCAACGGCGAAACTTCAACAAAAACTTCCGCTCCTGGAGTCAATTTTTCAAGATACCGCGCAAGTGAAAGACTTGTATAAATGGGCTTTTGCATTTGCAAAAGAGTCACCCGAGAAGAAATACATTGAGATCGAAATGGGTGAGTTTGCACTATTTCTCGAAAAGTCCAGTTTCCATTGAACCCCCGCCATGTTTGTGTTCCCCCCCAGCCAAAGGCCTCTGGACCCTTATACTGTCAAACAAGTCCATGTTCCGCCATGTCGATCAATTCATGGAATACTTGAACGACCCAGATGAAGAATCGACAGTACCCAAAGTCATCAACAAGGATCAATGGATGAGTTTTTTCGACTTTAGTAGCAGTGTCCGAGAAGATTTGAGTAATTATGATGAAAGCAGCGCGTGGCCTGTTATGCTGGATGAGTTTGTCGAATGGTGTCGGTCGAAATGAAGTTTTTATCTCGCCCTTCCCCTGCCTGTGTGGTGTCTCCTTTTGCGTTGGTTAAAGTTTGGCAAATATGCTTGAGGGATAGTACAGTTGAAATGTATCACGCCCAAATGAAAATAAGAGATTTCTGGATATAGTTTCCATTCTTTGTTAGAGAGGAATATAGTCGATACCATTTTCGTGCAAGGAGATTTGGCTGCAGTGTATCAAACAAAATGAATGTGAAGATTACAGAGATGCTGGTGAGCATGACTTCATGTGAGAGTTGTGCCATGGGTCCAGGTGAGTAAGTGAGGTCGTTGCTGGTAACGTGAGAGAGGCAGGGGACCGAGAGTACAAAAACTACCATTGGCATTCCATATAAAGATTTTCAGCTTTGGACTCGGTGCCCGCCAGTAAATTAAGATTATGGACTCCGCTTGCATAAAAGGCAGGATATGAAACTCAAAGTAACGCCAGTCAGTTTGTAGCTTTTGTGTGAAGGTTGGTTGGTGGCTTTGCGCAAGACATCGGTGTTATTTTCCGTTGACAATTTAAAAACATGTATTTCCAAAAATCACTGTGCCCAGCAAAACACCTCAAAACAGCATCGAATGAAAAAAAAATAGAAACAAACTTCCAGCTTCCAACCCCTCCGCTTAGTTCACTTATTTCCACCTCCACTTGGCGCTGGCGATCCAGACCCTTTGCCTTCACGCTGCTGCTTTCCCTCTTTACCCTCGCGGTCGCGTTGTTGCTGTTGCTGGTCGCGCTGTTGCTGCTGCTCACGTTGTTGTTGCTGCTCACGCTGTTGGTGTTGCTGCTGCTGTTCCTGCCCACCCGAACCGCCGCCGCCGCCACCACCTTGCTGGCCGCCATGCTGACCTTGCTGACCTTGCTGACCTTGTTGACCTTGCTGACCTTGTTGACCTTGTTGCTGGCCACCTTGGCCGCCACTCTGGCCGCCGGAACCGCCTTGGTGGCGATGAATCTCATGCAACGCTCCAGCTTCAATCAAGCGTGTTCCCGCGTTGTCTTCTTGAAGGCTCTTGATGAGGGCTTCAAAGCGGTTGTCAAACTGAACACATATTATGAGAATGCACGGTGAAGAAGAAAAAAAAATCAAATCCAACCTCTGCCTCCTCGTTTTCGCGCTCCTTTGAAATGCCAAAATGTGGTCTGTTGAGCGACAAATCTTTGATGATGGAGTCTGCGCGCCGCTTGGACTCGTAGTTGTTGAACATGACTTGCAAAACGTCAAAGATCGCAAATTCGACGGCAGTGTGTTCGTGGATCACCTCTGTTGTGTTGAGGTGCAAGGCGCGTTAAAAAAAATGTGAAGAAAAGTTGGAAAGTTTTGTTTTTACGTGTGAGCGCTTGTGGTGGAATGCTCTTCCCGTCGTTCATGGCAGCGCAAAGATCCAAAAGGTCGTTGGACTTGATGCGGTTGTTCAAGAGCTCCATCAACAAGCGGATCTAAACATGGCTTGTCACTAAGCCACTCCCGTGTGATATGGGTATTCTTGATGATCACATACCTTGTGACAGTCTCGCTGTTGATCAGCAACAAGGTCTTTGATGATCTCGTTTCTGTCGAGCATGTCTTGGGTTCGGATGTTCATACCGCGTGGTTTCATTGCGGGCGGGTATGGTTGCGCTGGGTAGCCTTGGTAGGCGCCGGGGTAGCCGCCGGGGTAGCCGCCTTGGTATCCTTGGTAACCACCTTGATAGCCACCCTGGTAGCCACCAGGAGGAACGCATCTTTGCTGCTGGCGACCCACCTGTTTGCAATAGTGAAGGACGTGTCAGAGGACGTGTCAGAGCGCATAACGCAGACGGAATTGGACATCACCCGTTGGTCGTCCTCAAGTTCTTCCAACAAGCTGCGCACGAAAGACTTGTAATTCACACTCATATTTTTGCTCTTGCCTGACTCGGAAACCGAGCATCTTTTTATCGAAATCCAATTCAGGGTGCTTGGGACGGGTGAGGGTGGTTTCTGAAAGTGGGTCGAACGCGACTTGGGCCAGGGATGCCGCGGTCATGGACACCGTAAGAGCGTCACTCAATCCTGCTTTCTCGTAAATGCAATGCATCGTGCACGTCCCTCGTGCTCGGTGCCAGTGCCACTGATCACGCACGGATATTTAACGTTGACATTAATTGGCCTTTTCCGTAAAGGCAAACAGATAAAAGACAACCCAGGAATGCGCAACATCACCATCCTCGGCGGCTCCTCGCACCCAGGTCTCACGGCCGCCATCTGCAAGCGACTCGGCGTCAGCGAGGGCCGCGTTACCCTCAAGAAGTTTGCGAACCAGGAGACGAACATTGAGATTGGTGAGAGTGTCCGTGGGGCCGAGGTCTACATTGTGCAGAGCGGCTGTGGGAACGTGAACGACAACTTTATGGAGCTGCTCATCATGATTGCCGCGTGTCGGACGGCATCCGCTGTGTGAGTTGAGATTTGTTTTCCGCATTCCTACGAGGTCGTTTTATTTACATCACCTCACGTCGGCGTCTTTGACCCTCTGCCCCTTCTCTATACCTGTCCCTTTCTGCATGCAACAACGCATTCGTTTTCGTCTCCCGTTTCCAGAAAAATCACAGCTGTCATTCCGTCGTTCCCTTACGCCAGACAGCCCGGCGCTGCAGACCGCAAAAGCGGAACTACTCTCTCACGTCTTGCACCAAACGATATCGACAAATACAAAGACATGTACGGGGGTAGGCTTCCAATGACACCCGAGCCGGAAACTCTTCCGAGCCAGGACTCACAACCAGTCCCGGTCCCGCTCAAGTTGGCCTTGAAGCAGGTTTTTCTTCCTCTTTTTCAATCAAAGTGATCTACATGCTGTTCAATTGCTGACTTGTGGCGTTCATGCAGGCGAGCGCCAGAGCATCGGAGAATGTAGGAATTGGCATCTCCAATCTCGAAAGGGACGCGCATTCGAAGGGATCATCCCAGTCTCTGCAGCTGGACTCCATTGCCTCCAGTAGCGAATCGGCCATCGATGGGCCAACATCTGCGCTGTCTCCCCACAAACAAAGGACAATTTCATCCAGGACGGAATCCATCCCGCAGCTGGACGGATCCACAAACAATGCCCCCTTGACTCGTATCTCGACAATCTCCATTTCTCAGTCTAATATTGTTGTGACTCCACTCTCGGTGCCAAAAGAAAAGCAACTATCATCAGCCATGATTTTCCCAACTGCGACTGCAAACTCGGCTGCGGCTGCTCCTGAAGCGACCGGATATAAGCATTGGACTGCGAGAAGTGGCACCTTGATTGCTAATCTGCTTGTCACTGCAGGTAAGGCCCACCTGAGTACACTTTTTCATCAACAGCTTTCGGGATTCTGAAAGCATTTCAACTTTGTTTTCACATCACTCAGGTGCAGATCATATTATTACTATGGATCTTCACGATCCGCAGTTTCAAGGATTTTTCGATATTCCGGTTTGTTGAGTCGATTTCCATTGAAAGTTTCAAACCTAATCTCCAATTTTTTTTCGTAAGGTTGACAACCTTTACAGTCAACCACTTATTCTCAAGTACATCCGCGAAAAAATCCCTAAGTTTTCCAATGCTGTGATCGTGTCTCCGGATGCAGGAGGTGCCAAAAGGTAGCAAACCTTGGCTGATTTGAAGTTTTTTCCTTCAAACTGATGACACATGTTGGTACAGGGCAACGCAAATCGCGGACAAGTTGAGCATGGATTTTGCGCTGATTCACAAGGACCGTAAACGAAAAGTGACAATGTCGAGATCCATGTCGAGCGTCGCGTTGAACAAGGACCCATCAACGCCGAACCCAGCGTTTGTCAGTGAAATGCTCATTGTCGGGCATGTGAAAAATCGCGTTTGCATTCTGATTGGTGAGTCGAGAAAAGAGAAACGGAACGTTTTCGACTTGATGGGACTCATTCTGACTCAACATCAAAAAAAGATGACATTGCCGACACATCCATCACAATCACTCAAGCGGCCAAGATCTTGCAGCAAAATGGTGCTACGAAAATCTACGCTATTATTACGCACGCGATCATGAGCGGAGACGCAATCGACCGCATCAACGACAGCCCGATTGATGAAATCATCGTGAGCAACACAATCCCGCAAGATCCTCACATGGCTCGCTGCAAGAAAATCAAAGTGTTCGACGTGGCGGATATGTTTGCGGAGGCAATCCGCCGAATTCACAATGGAGAGTCGATTTCCTTTTTGTTTGACAACTTGTAGGCAGACGACCGGGACCGAAAAGGGCTGGGCTTTTTGCTTCATGCTTCGTTTTTCTACTTTTTCCTTTTGTTGGGATCTTCTTTAATGTCATCTCCGTTTTCACAGTGAGACGTGAATTCTGTTTCACTGAGAACTTGCGAGTTTCTGCGTGACTGGAAATTAAAAGTATTTACGGATAAATAAAGACACAAAAAAAACACATGGCAGTGAACGCTCTGCAGAGGCAGTTTAAAGGTGCGTGCCCCAGCACACCGCGTTTCCTCGGCTGCCAACTGCATCGAATGCCCCTCGCTATGCTTGGGCTGCTTGCGTGCGACGTGAAAGGCGGGAGCCACCTGTCACCACTCTGTTCCGCTCAAAAGACTGCATTCTCATTATGAACCTACGCACTCTCTACATAGAAATCCTCAAGAACCCCATCCCAGGTTTCCGGGTAATTCGAAGCACTTTTGCGTTTCTTTTGGCTGTCCATGCTAAGCAATTGCTGCAAAAACCAGGTGGAGCTCAAGGACGACAATATTTTCGAATGGCAAGTGGGGATTATTGGACCTTTAGAAACCGTTTACCAAGGAGGATACTTTCTGGTTGGTTGCGATCCAAACTTGTTTGATGCAAATAAGTGTGTCAAGTTCATCCATTTTCAACCCGTCATTTAGACAACTATCAAGTTCCCAACCGATTATCCATTCAACCCACCCACATTTACGTTCAACAATTCGTTCTTTCATCCCAACGTGTGAGGACGCGCGCTTGTTTTTCTCTTTCCGGGGAGGGCGTGCGTATGATTTAAATAATTTTCTGCCGGCCACACGGCTTTCCAGATATCCAGACGGTCGACTGTGTATTTCAATTCTTCATCCACCCGGTGATGATCCTACCTCCGGGGAGAAGGCCGAAGAACGCTGGAACCCAACGCAAACTGTCGAATCCATCCTGCTATCAATTGTCAGTCTGTTAAATGATCCAAATGTGTCGAGTCCTGCAAATGTGGATGCTGGGGTAATTTTTTTTTTACTCAATTTTTTTTTGAACATGTCTTTTGTTCGCGCGAACTAATTGCGCAACCCATGCTTGCCTTTTCTTATTTGCTACCACTTGCAGGTTCTCTTCAGGAATGACCGCAAAGCCTATGATTCTAAAGTAAAAGAGCAGGTTGAAAAATCTAAAAATGATATTCCAGATGACCTGGAAATGCCAAAGTCAGGTTTCGAATCATTACACATTTTGTTCTGGTTCTTTTTGAATCTTTTTTTGTTTGCTAATCAACTGGTCCCTACATCTTGCGTTCTTTTGTGTGTTTGTTAGCGGCTGACCTTGCTGTCAAGAAACCTGATGTGCATACAGAGGAGGATGACTCCTTCTGGTATGAAGAGGAGGATGATGAAGACTATGATCAAGGTATGAGCTACACCAATTTGCATTGCAACTATTAACAACTCAACTAACATGTGCATAGATGATATGGATGAGGATGGTGAAGAGGAAGAAGATGATTGATGTGGAGCAGTGCAGTATGCAGGCATGTAGAGAGGAGATGGTTACAGCAAACGGCAACTTGAAAAAATACACTTTTATCTACTATTGTGCGTTTCCCCCAAAACTGGATTTTTGAAACACAACTCCTCGCAAAAAAATCTCGCACAAGTCCTCGCACACTCCTTGCAACCCTAATCCGCCTGCACTGCCACCAAATAAGGGACAATAAAATATGCATTAAGACATACAGGCAATTGGAAGCCATGAATTCTAGCTCTTCAGAGACTGCAACTCCCCTCCCTTCCATGCAAACTGCCACCACACCAACGGTAACTTGATCAGCTTGTCCGTGATTGCTTCTCAACATCTGCCACCATTGCAGAGCAACAGATCACCAGAAACGCGTGTTTCTGCAGCAAATGATTCCCTGCCGGCACAAATGAATGGATACAGTGCAAGTCTGCTCAGCCAAATTGAGAATCAGGAGGATGTTGATCACTGACAAGCCAGGTTCAAATAAAAATGTTATTCAACTTTATTCACTGTTTTCTGCTTTGTCAAAACCAAACTCCGCAAGGGGTACATTAAATGCCACACCAGGATCAAAACTGCTTGCCGGTCAGTTGTTTGGGTGGTGGTCACAACTTGCGCGCACTTTTGCTGGCAGTTGAAAAAATCCTCGCAAAAATCCATTTTTTCAGCAAACACACAATATTACTTTCAACACAAAAATAATGGAACATCAATGACGAACCAAAATAAATGGGAAAACTACTAAAAACAACGTTCGCCCGTTATTTCCTAGCTGGTAAATTGCGCCGCCCTGCGCATGGTGGTTTGTTCCAGAACCACTGTTTCAATTGTTGTGCTTTCTCTTCCTCCCTCCTCCAGCTTGAGTATTGGTCTTGGGAGCGAACACGGGATGATTTTTCCCATGCTCCAACCCATGCAAAACTTGGCACTTGAAGTTGGCCAGAGCCATTACGTCCTGCTGCCACCACCTGCTGCATGTTTCGTTTTTGCAACGTAGCAAGTGATGGATTTCACAAGTCCCCCTGTCTGGCATTGGTCAACTGAGCAGATGTCCCACGTCCGAATCACAATGCAGACAGACGCTGGATGTATACCATTCGTCCACAGTGGCTGTCTTGAAGTACTGTGCCATGATCCGGCAGATTCCAACTCCTGGCATCGGAGCTTGATTCTTCATGTTTGTGGTCCTCCCCCAGTTTCCCCAGCACAGCACCAACTTGCGATCACCGTCTTTGAACTTGGACTGGATGCTATTGGCTGATTTGCTTTCAGAACTTCGGATGCCAAGCTGGGCCCGGTACTTGCAACACCAGTGTTGCTGATTCTGGAAGAAATCCGACAAAACATGTTTCCAACGATGTGGCTCGACCAAGTATGCATGAAACTGCCCAAGGTTGGATGATGACTGGGAACCCGTATAGTCTTGCGCATATCCCATGGTGATGAGCATTTCGAGCGTTACCACATGTGTCACATCCCCAAGGTTGGTGTTTCGAACAAATGTCAATGGATTTCTGTCATTGTCTCGCACCACTCTCGAAATGGAACCGTTGTACTTGATTTGGTTGCGCTTGAAGTATGCTTTGCATTGATGTAGTCAAACTTGAACATCTGGTTGAACACAGGGTCTGAACCACTGACAATGATTGTTTTCTGCTTGCCAAAGAAGCTGCAGTCAGCCAACATCTCAATGTATACGTCGTTTTGGGCTGTGTTGCAATATTAATTTAAACGTTGCGGTTTAGAGTGTGGGGTGTGGGGGTTAGAGTGTGGAGGTGACAGTGGGGAGTTGGACAAGAAGAGAGACCTGGACTCAGTGCTGTCAGCTGCTTCCATAATATTATAACACTTCAGAAACAATGCAGCAATGACTTCCACAAGATGCCAAGTCCACTGTCTCAGTTACGATTAAGATGACTTGTCGAAACTTGCAGAGTCTGAGTGGCGCTACTTCTG
Source organism: Chytriomyces confervae (assembly GCA_006535975.1). Classification (NCBI taxonomy): domain Eukaryota; kingdom Fungi; phylum Chytridiomycota; class Chytridiomycetes; order Chytridiales; family Chytriomycetaceae; genus Chytriomyces; species Chytriomyces confervae. The sequence continues at coordinate 22,951 of QEAP01000021.1, forward strand.
GGACTGACTAATCTGAAATCTGTTAATCTGTAAATCACACAAAAATATGCCACTTGATATCCTTAACTTGTGCTTCTCTGGCATTGTTGCAATTGTCAGAATCATCAGGTTCATTGCAATTTTGCTGGTTGTGCTTCCAAGCATGCGATATTTGAACAGGATCGCTCCAAGCTCGATTCCAGTGTTCTGGCTGTGTCTTTTTGACAGCCTTGCGATTGTGAATTATTTCCGCATCAAACCTTGAAATTGGAGACATTATTTAAGATGCAGTTACATCCAGATTCCATGCTGTTGTTTCCATGTTTGGAAACATGTCCTCCATACTCCTGTGCTTTGGACACGCTGTTTTGGTACCTGATTGTTGTGCACTAAAAAGACCTTCCCAAATATTTTGCCACGTTTTATATTGTGGGAGTTGTTGCCTTCGCTGCGCTTGTTTCCAGCCTCCCCATCATTATGGGATCCAAAGAACAGGCATACAAGATGCAGCCATGTAATGCGCATTGGGTGCCGGATTCGTGACATGCAAAGCTCCACTTTGATTTGGACATGTTTTAGTGTTGTTTCAATGACGCCAGGTTTCATTGTTTACGTGTATGCTGCTATGGCTGGAGCAGTTGTGCAGGTTTTTGCTGGCGTTAAGAATGTTGGCGGTGCAAAGTCCAAGCCTGTCAAGAATTGGAAAGCTGGCTTCTAAGGGATAAAACGGAGCTCATGAGTAGTGCTAGTCAGGCTTCGCATTCTGTACCTACGGAGGAGGGATCCAACACATACATATCAAGCCAAAAGAATAGCCTGAGTAGGGATGCTCAGCATGCAATAAAATTTGAAATGAGGCAGTATGATATCATGAAGCAAAGAGTTGTAGTCTTTGATGCGTTCATGATTGGGTGAGGTTCGTGTATCTGCAGTTGCGTTTCCTGATTCCTATCGTGCTTCTGGCAAGGCAATACTGACTACACTACCTCCCCCTACTTGTGAAATTGCAGTGGCTTATTTGAATACTTTCCCAAGTCCACACCCTTGCCTGTGTTGGAATTTTCTGCAAGTGGCATCTTTGCCGTGTATGAGCTGTTAAACCCCCTGATTATCATACATTACGATCGGGATATTGGCAATAACTGCCAACATGCCTTGTCCCTTCTCAGCTGCAAAATGAGATAAAGCACATGTCTCAGGATGATCAGCCTTCGCTTTTAGCGTGATTTACAGTGCAAAAGTAGATGGCATTCAAAAGTTTTGACCAGGATGAAGTGGAGGTGTACAAATAACTACCAGGTGTTGGTGGGCAAGGTGTGATGTTTGTTGCGTTCAAAAAGAAAGGGAAACTTACAGCAGTTTTCATAAGTTTTGTTGATTGGGGCCAAAATGAAAAAATTACTTTTTTTTGTCTGATACTGGTCCAACCCATATGCATGAACTGACCCTTGACCACCCTTGCATTCAAAACCAGATGTGGCATTTGTAGAGTTGACTGTAAATGTGTGTACACCAATAAACATCCATTTATTCTGGATTCATATAATTAATGAATATTGGGTCCTATTGATGATACTGATTGTGAGGTCAGAGGATGGTATGCCTGTTTTGGGTACAAGGGTGGTCAAGGGTCAGTTCATGCATTTGGGTTGGATCAGTATCAAACCAGTATCAGACCAGTATCAGACAAAAACACATTTTATCCCAATTGACAAAACTTATGAAAACTGCTGTAAGTTTTTGAATAAAACTATTTTTACAGCAAGTTTTTGAATAAAACTATTTTTACAGCAGTTTTACTCCTGTAAGGTTTTGAATAAAACTATTTTTACAACAGTTTTCATAAAACCATTTTTACAGCAGTTTTCATAAGTTTTGAATAAAACCATTTTTACAGCAGTTTTCATAAGTGTTGTCAATTGGGGCCAAAATGAGAAAATTACTTTTTTTGTCTAATACTGGTCCAACCCAAATGCATGAACTGACCCTTGACCACCCTTGCATTTAAAACCAGGTGTGGCATTTGTGGAATTGACTGTGAATGTGTGTACACCAATAAACATCCATTTATTCTGGATTCATATAATTAATGAATATTGGGTCCCATTGATGATACTGATTGTGAGGTCAGAGGATGATATACCTGTTTTGGGTACAAGGGTGGTTAAGAGTCAGTTCATGCATTTGGGTTGGACCAGTATCAAACCAGCATCAAACCAGTATCAGACCAGTATCAAACCAGTATCAAACCAGTATCAGACAAAAAAGGATTTGTAAAATTGTGCGTAAAATAAATGTTCCTGTCGACAATCAAAGCAGAGGCGCTGAGGCTGCGCGACACAGTTGTTCACCTGATCCCACAGAGCGAAGGCAGCAACGACAAGGACAAGTATGTTCTAAGGGTGCGTGAGTGGAGTCGACCTACTGCCTTGTTGCTATGTCTTAACTTCCTTGACCCTTTCATCAGCCTCTGGATGTTGTCCTATTTGAGGGCGCCTCGAGCGATCCCGTCTCAGCATTCATCAAAAGCGTTACTTTGCACGGCGTTGTTCCGAAGCTGAGATCGCCCTTCCATCGTGAGTTGTCAACACTTGCGGAAAACTTCTCCAATAAACGCAAACCCTTTTTACGCAGGCCTTTGGACGCACTCTGGAATCCTGGCGGACAACACTGTGCTCCCACTGCCGTGCTTGCAGGATGGGAAAATGTACATTTACGAATCCGTGTTTTCGGGCGAGATTTACCCAGTTTACCAGTGTAAGGCTGCATTTGCATAAGATCGATACGCATTTTTAGACTATCTTTTTGAAACAGATTCATGTGTGCTCCCTGTCGATCAGGCCATTGCCGAACACAGTTATCATTTGGGGTATTGAACAAAATACTCAATATTCCTTCCATAGATCTGAAATCCATCTCGCAATTTAACAGTCCACAAATTCGAGATTTCGCCGCCGTTGTCGCTGAAGGAGACACAACTGTGGGTGTGGCACCCTTGACAGACGATTTCAGACAGTTGGTTGTCGAACAGCTGAAGCACAACCCAAATTTGTTGCTGGATATTCACAAGGAATTTCAGGGATACACTTGTGAGTGAATTTGATGATATTTAAATACTATTTGAAAGGGTGGTCCTTCAAACACACTCCACCTGCCTCCAGTCCCGATCCCAAACATTTTACCGGCTGTCGCAGCAGCTGAAGAAGTTCTTTACAACGAACTCCAATCGTTTAAAAGAGCTGCATCAAGCATGTTTCCTCACGCTTCTGCGAACAAAAAGCCCGAAATCTTTTGCAGTGAGCTGGTTGCTACAATCTTCAAACGCCTGGGCCTCCCAAGCTTCATCAATACGAACCCGGATCAAGTGACTCCTCTGTCTCTTGAAGTCTGTCCAGAGTTTGGAGGAAACATTTTTTACGCAAAGGAATTCAAAACCTTGTATTTGAATGAAAATGCTGTCAGCACTGTGCCGCTGTGGGTGACTTGAGTGCTTCTTATTTGATGAAACCCTTCTCACCAACAATAATTGTAGAACTGCACCAGCCCTTCGTAGCCTTTCATATGAGCCCTTGCAAGAACACTGGATTCAAATGGGACCAGATGGAGGACTTCCCGAATCACCCTACCAGAGCGGACATTTGTCGGATGGAACTGCATTGTACCTTGCCCGCGTAAAAATTGGCGACGCATACCACATTGGCTACATCTCACAAACTTCCGCATTCCCAACCGTCACATACTTGGGCCGCCCAGTTGAAATCCACTTTGGCCACCAAGTTTTACAAACCGGCACAAACTTGACATGGGTTGCAGCCTCCCAAGGAGACTTACCACTACGCGCGATTCGATGTGGAGTTGATTTGGAAGGAAACTTTTTGTATGCTGCAAGGGCCTTGTTTCGCGATCATGCTGTTGAGGCAGAGTTGTTGGAGTCTTCTGTGTCTGGTGATGGAGGAGTGTGTTTGCTGGGGGCTGTTGAGCCTGACTGGCGTGCTGCGCGGTTTGCGCATGATGGGCAGGAGGTGAAGGTTGCGTCGTATGAAGTGTTGTGTCATGACTCTTTCTTTTGAACATTTTTTTGGATTTATCCATATATATAAACAGAAATTGCGTAAGAGTCTATGTGTTCATTTTGGTTTATTGGGGTTTGCGTAAATCGCTGAAAGAGCGCGCAGATGGTTTTTGCTTAGATCCTGACAACACTTTAGAATCATGACAAGATTGATAGCCACGTAAATCACAACAATAATCGAAATGGAAGAATCAAAAGCAGGCATCGCGCTCACTCCTGAAATATATTCAACTACAGCCACTTTGTTCACCCTGAGGCATGCTCACAGATATTCATGAAAAACGTTAAGATTGCCCTCTTGGCTTAATTATTTCTACTTTCCCTGTTGCATCTGAGAACCATCATATACTTGATGACACCTGTTCCCTTGCACCCAGTTCCGACCGTCAGAATGTTCTTTTTGCCAGGGTCGACAAAGAGCAGGCAGTATTTATGGGGATCCATGAGCTCGGTACGGTCTTGCTCTGGCAACTTCGTGACATATGGGAACTCAGTGTCAAAGTCTTTACGAGTGTTGACTGATTTGCTGTCTGCATGCCCAGCAAGATACGCTTCCTCGTTGATATAGTGGATCCCAGCCTTGTGACTGGCAGTTGTCACTGTGTTCTTGAACATCATGGCTCCGTACTTTAGAAGCCCAAATTCGCGATTCTTTTTCTTTTTCTTGTTCTTGGAACGCTGGCGACCATGGAACCTGCACACGTACCGCCAAAGACTTGTGTTGAAGAGCGACAAGTTGACATGTGGAAAACAAATCAGCCTTTCCCTTGAACTTAAAAAAGTCGTACCCCTCTCTTGCCATCCACACCCGCAACCCGTCAAAATCAGACTTGTCCTAGCAGTATTCAGTGTGATCAATCCAGGAATATAAGTCGTGCGAAGTGGAGTGGGGGGGTTCAAAGTTCAACCTTTGCTGCCATGAAGAAAACTGAAGGAGGGAATGAGGCTGCGTTTTGTACGCGTTTTTTCAAATTACTCTTTTTCTTTCTTTTTTTCTTTTTTTTCTTCTTTTTTGTAATTTGGAAACTCCGCCACGAACGCGAATTAATTATTAAATTTTGCAACTGATCGATCCCAACAGCTAAAAATACAAAAGGGTCCAGACCAGGCCTTTTTACCACACTGTCGAATCGCAACATGGAAAATATCTACTGTTAATAAACTGGACTGCCTCGCAGATGCCCCTAAAATGCTGTATCGAATAGCAAGCAAACTCAAGTTGAAATATTTTTAAAATAGATATTTATTCTCGATTACTCCATTCGTGTTTCAGCTATAACGTTATTTTAATAACAACTAAAGAGGGAAAAAAAAAAACATACCAAAAAACATATTCAAAACAAAAAGCAAAACGCACGCAAACTCAGTAACCGAAAGGATAGGGGAAATGTCTTTTAAATCTGCTTCTGTTTCATGGATTCCTGCAAAGCTCGCAAAGCCATCCCCGCCAAAGGTAAATCATCGCCATCCGTTTCAAACCGATCTCCCAACCCACCCACACCACCATTCGAAGCCGTTGCCGCATTCGCTGCCCCCGTGAAACCATCAGGACCAACGACGCGTGTAGTACCCGGCACAAAGTTCATCAACCCGCCAAACCCAAACCCAGCTCCTGCCGCATGCTGCATCCTCAACTGCTGCTGCAAAAACATCAACGCTTCTTCCTCGTCTTCATCTTCCAAATAGTACCCGTCGTCTTCATCGTCTTCACCATCTTCGGCACTCGAATTTGTTTCTTCATCGTACTCACTGCCTTCTGTGCTGGAATCACCGCCGTACCCATACGAAACAACGCGTCGCCGCCGCTCCCGATCCGCTAGTTTCTTCATGCGTCGCTGCAGAAGCGCAAATTCAATCGCTTCGTTTGAAGTCTGTGGGACCGTTCTGCTGCCGTCGTCAGCAGTCACTGCCGCAACCGGGACGGGTGGGACTGGCATTTGCATCAGCGGCATGTGTATACCCGCCGAAGGGGACGATGCGGCGAGCGCCACACCTGGAACAACACCCGACATCAACGGAGGAGGGAACATCATGGTAGACGTATACGATGGAGGTGCAAGTCCGGGAGCCAAGGGTGTATGCGGGCTTGCATGTGGGAGCGCAGGACCAGCGTGTAACATTGGCGTCTTCAAACCCTGGTGGGGTGCGGATTCGGTGGGATGGGCAGGTTGGGCTTGAGAGGGCGACGAGGAAGGCAGTGCAAGTGCAGACGAACTCGCAGCAGTGAAATCGAGAAGTGGCTTGTTTCCGAAAGACCCTCTATGCTGTGGCTGCACCGCTGCATTGTCCATTTTTCGGTGTTGATGCTCTCCGGCTGATGTGACTTCATCCATATCCGAATGAAGGTCATCCCCTTCACCACTACCATAGCTTGGTTCATGTCCCTCTCGCACCAAGGAGCTAGGAAGATGAAGGAACGGAGTTGGTCCGTTCGGTCCAGTCCACCTGTTCATATGATTCGGGCGTTCCAGACTTTGATGCCGAGTGGTGAGATTTTGTCCAACGGGTTCTCCAATACGACTTTGGTTATTCCGATCGAGACTTAGATGCCGCACAGACAATGCTGCGCCGTTGTGGTAAGAATTGCTGTTCAAGTTATTGAAGCTGCTGCGGGTACTACTGTTACGGATGTCCAGGGCTTGTTGAGGCTGAAAGATGGGATGCGGGCTGGTGGGTGTGAAACTTGGATATGTTTGTGTTTGTTGAACAGGTGGTGGATGCAACAAAAAAGGGCCGTTTCGATACGAGCCGGGATAGGAGGCAGAAGCAACGAGGAAATCAGTGGATACGGAGGAAGCGCCTTCTTCTGCATCGTCGGGTGAATTTGCACCATCCTGATCCCAGTGGTTGTTTGACGGTGCGGCTTGGGAGCTGGTGGTTTTTTTCATGAGCACACCTTTGAACCACTCTCGTTTCCTGTGCATGAGCAGAATCAAAAGACAGAGGATAATGGTAGCGACGGCTGTGAGTGATACCGCCAGTGCGACCGTGTTTGAATTGTTTGAATTGTTGGAAGATTCGCCAGTGGATTGCGGAGGAGTTTCGATAGACGCTACAGACGAGGTTGGCCTCAATGCTGGTGGAAACAGAGATCGACTGGCCGTGGGTAACAGAGTGTTTGAGGGTCCAGAAAGCGCGGAGGAACCCATGCTCGCCAAAGCTGGCCCTGAAGCGGAAGGGATGCTGGGCAAAGCAGAGTCTGAAGCAGAAGGGGAAGAAGCCATGCTGGCCAAAGCAGAGTCTGAAACGGTGGGGGATAGACAGAATGCAGTCACGGAACACTGCACATCGCCAATAGAAATGGCTGATGCATCCTTATTTCCTTGCGCCGCACTCGGCCCAGAGATGGCAAACGCCACTCGTCTGAGACCACCCACACATGTGAATCTCCCCGTACGCAGTTCGCCCGTGCAAACGCCTGGTATCTCGGTTTCATTGCCCGACGGGTCTGAGGTTGCTGCCACCCCAACTGCGATGGCATTCGGATCCCGTGAAAACACGACAGTGGGCGGAAACACAACCACGAGCGGATCGTTTGATAAGCTCCAATCGCTCAGCGTCATGTTGACCCATGTTGTTCCGTCTTCCGCAACGGCCGCCGTCTTGACAGACACACAGCATTGCTTGACCGACATATGACTTTTTATGGGGATGTTTTGGTTGGGTAAAAAATCTTTATTCGCAAAAACCAAAGTTTAACCACACTTTATGAGGGAAGGGGCTCTGTGCTGTCACTCAGCCGGTTCAGATGCAGGTACGCGTCTGTCCCGAATCCTTCCATGCTGATCACTTTCAGATCACCCCCAAAGAACTGCAAATACAGTCGCGAAAGGGGAAGCCCGTATCCAAACCTAGAAGAAAAAAAGTAAAGTCAGCGAGACACTTGAAACAAAACGTGTTCAACAAAAAAAAAGTAAAATCAAAAAGACAAAACCCACCCAGCCATTGGCGCCCTATATTCACTACTCATTGCATCCTCCAGGTCCTGCCTCTGCGCCGTAGTGTACAAATACGTCCAAATCAGCGGCATACCGCTTCGCGGGATACCTCCACCCTCATCACTGATTTTGATGGTAATGTCTTCATTTCCTTCAGCAACAATCACTTTGATGGGCGGATACTCTCCATCCATGTCCAGTCCATGTGTTTCAACCACGGCGCGTAGAGAGTTTTTGAAAAGCTCAAAGAGACAGTGATGCAGATGCGATGGCACATACATAAAGTGAACATCATCCACTGCATGGTCGACTTTGGCTCCAAGAACGCCAGAATGCGAGATGAAGAGTTTGATCTCGGGAGGACTAAAGACACCCATTGTATCCTAAGAAGAAGAAAAAAAAAAAAAAAGACAACAAAGTTGATTTCATGCAACGCACACAACGCAAGGCAACAAAAAGACGCGACAAAAAAAAAAACGCATGGGGGAGGGGGGAAGCCTTACCTGCAAGATTCCTTGCGCATGTTCCGCTGCCTGTGTAACAATATCCCTGATTGAAGTTTTTGTACAAATGATTCCCACGTAGTCAGGTGAACTCTTTGAGCCTGCCGAAGACGCCTTTGCAAGCGCAACATGTTGTCCAATCAACATCCGAATCCCGATCCGCGACATGTAAAACCGATCCAAAAAGGACTGCAAATCTGTCGGAAGCAGATTCTCAACAGCTTCTTGATTCTTTAACATTTGCATCTGTTCGTGCGTTCCAACAGCCCCAGCCGATGCTCCACCACCACCACCACCACCACCCGCACCTGCACCACCATGATCACTATTGGTTTCCGGTCTTGTGACACGAAACGTTGAGTTTCCAAGCAAATCCCCACCATCCACGCCACCGCCCGCCCCAGCATCAATCCCCGCAGACGGTCCAGACGATGCTGATTCAAGTACAGGCGTTGATTTCGTTTCTTTCCAGTGTGCTTTAAGCTCTTGGATGCCTTGGGCCATGTTGATTGCAACGGGATCATGCCGCGTTTTAATGTTTTCGATGCAGTCCACGAAGCGGGCGTTGTATGCTGCTACCTGTTTGAGTAGACCCGCGTCCAGTATGGCCTTTGGTTTACCTGGAATAAAAAGAAGGACGCATGTATGCAGGTTGCAAAACAAAAAAAATTAGATACCGTTCCCCCCCACAGCAATTCAACAACAGAGGACGTAAGAAATACGATCGAGGAGAAGGATTTAAAAAAAAAAAAAACAGATTTTGCGTGCGTGTGTGTTGGGGGGGTGAGGAATCAATCCGGGTCTTTCTGCGCACCTTCTGTAATTGTCTTTGAGACTCCGTCCTCCTCCGTCAAAGAAATATCGCGCAAAATCGTTTTCGGAAGCCCGACATCCTCCGGCGGGGGGAATGTGACGAGATCGAGATAACTTTGCTGATACCACTCGGCCACTTTTTTAACGGAAGACATGTTGCTGAGGTTGTAGGGCAAGTTCTCTAGTTCAACGACACGACGCGCGAGACGGATGGGCAGTTCGTGATGAATAAACTGTGCGGCACGGAGAAGTGTGGCTTGGGATGGAGTGCGGCCTGTGAGAGAGAGAGAGGGAGAGAGAGAGAGAGAGACGTGGGGTCGTGTGGCGTCGTAAGCTCAAGGAATGGGGGGCGAAGCGATGGGGGGTGGGAGGTTTAAGATCGCACCAAATTCGACCATTTGCTTAAGCGACACTTGAGTCTGCATGTGTTTTGCAGACTGTTGGATCATTTGACGCAGTTGCTGCGAGCTGATGTTGACGGGCATTTCCTGGTTTTCGCATATCTTGAAAGGGAGCAATTTATGCCATGTGAGGCTCCCACTTTATATTCACGTGGGAGGCTCTGACTTTGTGTGATTTCTTCTTACTTACGGCCCATGTTTTGCTCTCTGCTCTGGCTGCAGCGGTTACTCGTGTCGCCAGTTCCAAGCGATTCCTGCTTTGAGGCGCTTGCTGCTTGCCTTTCCGCACCAGGTGCTTCCTTCTTCACTGTTTTCATCCCTTCACAACTCGATCATCCAGTTCACATCTGTTCCATCTAATTCATGCTTTTTATCTAACGTAACAATAATAATCCAAGAGGCTGCGTTGAAAACGAATAAAGAACTACCGCGCAGACACCGCTCTGAGTTTCTACTGTTACAAAGAACTTTGGATTTTCGCACTTGTCTTATAACTTGGTCTACCAGCTTGGGCCGGAAAAAACTTGCTCTTGCAAAAAGATACTAAGCACGCTCTGAAATCAGTGAGGACGACGGTGACCCAGTGCTCAGACTTGCTTCATCACTGTTGCTGTCATCGGCAAATTTGACGGCTCGCTCTCTCTGCTTGGCCACAGTAGAAGCCGCAGTGATTTCGTCGACTCCAGCTTCAGCCTCAACATCTCTTTGTTTCGGCACATTCTCGTCCATGTAGAATTCAGCTGGATTCTCGCCTTGGTTTTCTTGGTCATTGTTGTCATCGTCATCGTCCGTCGTGTCTCGGACAAAGCCGTGGTTGGCAACACCAAGCATCACCAATGCAAACACCACAAACACGCTCATTGCAATACGGTCATACGAATCTACTTTTGCACTGGCCGGGATAAACTTGTGCAGGGCCCACCAGAGCCAGTACCGCACCATCTGCACAGTCGTGTAGGCAAAGGCAAGTACACCCACCACGCGTGCCTGCTTGTACACGCTGTTGCTCAAACATCCCAACAGCCAGACAAAGAACGCGTGCGAGAAACCGTCAAAGGCGCCGTACACGGCGTAACTGACGTACGCTGTGACGGCTTCCAGGTATGTAACGACCATGATACACATCCACATGATGACCATGATGGCGCTGGTCATGCGTGCTCGGCGTGAGCGTGGGTGTTTTGTGTTGTCCAGAAGCGTTGCGCCGACGATGGCGACGCCGACGATGTACGTGGCGGCGTAGATGAGGTTGAGGAGGGACATTGAGCGGGGGCTGTTGGCAGTGGACGGGCCCACCGAGGCAGGGAGCAAGTTTTTCGTTGAGCCGTTATAGTACGACATGAACATGATGGCAGTGTTCTTATTTGGATTGATTGTTTGCAAAAGAGGTTAGTTCTCCACCCACGACGCTATTGCAAGAAAAAGGGGGAGGTGTACACGTACCAGCATCCACACATGTTTACTCTTGAGCACGTTCTTGAGCTCGGCAAGTTCCACTCGAACTGTCGTCTTTCTGCGCACAAGAACCTCGCCCGACCTTCTGACCTTGTCGACGGGCTTCAGCAGAAACATGGACCCAAACCCACCCAAAAACACAATTATAAGGATACAACTCAGGTACGCATACTTGGGCGGGTCCAAGTCAAGCGAGTCCGTGTTCCATGAAAGTGCCAAGTTCACTGCCGGGGCTGCAATCGAGGCTACCCCTGTGATGGCGGCGGCAATCGATAACGCTGATCCCTTTCGGTGTTCCTTAGGGTATGCCAATACGATCGCTCCAACCGCTGAGAGAAGAATCACACGTCCGAAGGCGGCAAATGCTGATGAAAAGATGGCAAAGCGGACCCAGGTAGACCCAATGTCTGTAATCTGAGTGCCGAGGTTGTTTTGCCGCAGAAACAGCTGCGAGCATGTGTAAAAGACGTAGGACACGGCGGCAAGGATGACAGCGATACGTGGACCTGCGCAGTTGACAATGAGTCCTGAAACGAGGCCTGCAACCATGGCAACAATCAAGTTGGTCATGGTCTGCACAAAGACTGGGTCGGTTGAGAAGAGGTTCAGTCCGCCAATGCCGTTCAGCACGTCTGAAGTGCCTGCAATGACTAGATACAGCACACAGGCGGCCACGACCTGGACGCCAGTTGCTGCGACGCTGCGCACGAGTGCGCGATCGATGGCGGCCTCACTCTGGACATAGGTCTTGTAGGTGAGCGAGGCAGCGGCAACGGCGGTCTGTTTGCCAGAGACGGCAGCGCTCTTGATCTTTGTGTGGGCATTTGCGCGGCTCTCGTTGCTCAAGACACGCTGCATTGTGTGTGTGTTGACGGGGGAGTGAGGCAGTGTCAATACCAGAAATACAAATTCAAATTAGAGGGAGTGGGCTTGTGCCGTGTGATTGAAAGTATTTAAATTTGGTTATGACGACAAATCAACAAAGCGCACTGCGCGAACGCTGTTTGCTGCTGTTGCCGGTTGCGAGGCTGGCTGCGCGTACTGCGCTGACTGCACAGACGCGCTCTCTTCGCTCAGCGACAGCGACGACTTTGCATCCACGTACTCTTCGGACCCGCCATCGGCAGCAACCTCCTTCACAGTCACTCCTTCTTCGCTAGTCACGCTCCCTGTCACGCCGCTGTCACTGTCCCCTTTCACCCCAACTGACTCCACATCCATAGTCAACCCTCCTTCCTCCCCAACCCCAACTCCTTCCTGCCCATCCTCGCACGTGTCCGCCACAAAGTAACTGTTGTAAATACCATACAAAAACAACACCGCAATAGGCAGTCCAATCGCCACATTCGCATCCTGCTCCGCAGCCTTGGGCACAATCTGAACCACCGCGAATTTGACACCTTGCACAAAACTGTACACAGCGTACAAGAACCCAACAAGCTGTGCCTGCTTATACGGACTGTTTGTCAACGTTCCCATCAACCACAGATAGTACACATGCGACCCCGCGTCAAAAAACGCGTAGATGGTGTAAGCGCCGTATAGTGTAAACAATTTGCAGAAAGTGAAGAGTAGTACAATCATCATGAGAATGGACATGGCTGCAGACACCATACGTGCCCGCATTGGCCGCGAGTAGGACATGTTGTCCATGTGTCCCACTGAAATCACGGCAACTGCCAGAACGTATGCCACATTGTACACGAGCCACGTGAGGTAGTACGTTTTTCCGTAGTGGTCTGACGCAGGTTGGATGGATGTTGATGTACCGTTGTAGTACGCGAAAATGAAAGTGGTCCCTGCCTGTTTTTTTTTTTTTTGGGTTGGGTTGGGTTGGGTTGGGTTGGGTTGGGTTGGGTAAGAAGAAATGAATGGGTCACCAGAAAACAACAACGAAACTCACAAATAGCCACACTTGCTTCATTCGCAACAACTGCCCATACTGCGACATTTCATTTCCAACAGATGGCGTCGCGCCACAGATTCGCACTGAAGATTTCCGCACAAGACGACTCGGAACCAACAAGGCTGTACCGGCAGCAAAGCCCCCAAACAGCGCAACAAGAATCATGATTGTATAGATATATCGTTTCGGCGACGCAAGCGCGTCTGAACTCCACGATAGTACCGTCGCAACACCGTACGCAGCCCACTGACTCAGACCATACGCACCCGCCAATGCAGCCAAGGCAGTCCCTTTCTTGGATTCGCTCGGATACGCCAACACAGCCTGCCCGACACAGGTGTACAGGAGAGCCCTCGCCAGCGCACCCAGCGAGTTTGCAAAGATGGAGAACCTGGCAGCGGCAGTGTCAGTCGTAGATGCATCATCTGCAATCGTCAGATGCAATTGTGACCCCATCATGAAGGCGTAAGAAACAGCGGCAAACAGTACAATCTTTCGAGGACCCAGCAAGTTTGACAGTGGACCTGCAACAAGTCCGCCAACCACAGAAAACACGTGTACACAGATGGTCTGTACAAACACGCTTTCTGTGCCGTAGATTTGTGCACCGCCCAGGATGTTGAGGGTCGACGATGTGCCTGCAATCAGGAGCGACGCTGCGCAGATTGCGGCAAGCTGCACCCGCGTGCGTGAGGCATTGGCAACGAGAAAGTCATCAAGAGTCTTTGTGGCGTGGTTGTGCATGGCAACAATGGAGACGCCGGCGTTTCGGACACTGGCGGAGCCCTTCCGGACACTGTCGGACACTGACGTTGCGGCGTGGGTGGACATGGCTCGCTCTACGGACTTCTATCTATGAACGCGCGGGGGTCTGAAGTGAGTCTCGCGAGTTCTTCCTTTCTTGAAGAGGGGGCAAATGAAACGGTTTCAATTCCAAGGGGAGTTATCAAATTGGTAAAATTTTGGACGGGTTATTTACCGAACTGGAACTGATTTTTTAAATTATTTACGATTCTTTTTCTTGGGACAATTTCCAGCTTCTGTTTCAAACTCGCTTGTTTCAACCAACTCCAACTCATCTGGACGTGAAATCTCAGCATGAATCCCGTAGACCTAGACCCCATCCACCACACCCTGCACGCCAATGACCACCAGACAGCAGAGCTCGACTTTGACGACCTGTTCAAGAACCTGACAGATAACCCCATCGAACTCAACTTCAGGATAGACGATCCGAAACTCAAATACCAGTCAGAATCCAACGCCACTTTGAACGCATCAGCTGCTGGCATGGAGTTTGGAGGCTTCTTCACCTCCTCCAAATGGGCCGCCACCGCCGCCGTTGGCAACACCAAAGACACTCATCATCATCTACCTCCTTCAAACTTGGCCAGAATCTCAAACGAAAACGCCTTCAGCTCGACAAACAGTCGCATGACGCTCCTCGATGCAGACGAAGTCTCTGCTGCCTCATCCACCAACTCCCGAATCGAAATCTGTTCAACGAATAGCCGCATGGACATGTTTGAATCGGATGTAGGCACGCCATGCTCAAGCACTACAAACAGCCTCAGAGACTCTGGCATACAAACTCCTGCCTCCATGCCAAGCCTCAAACGAACCAAGTCCATCATCAAGAAACCTTCCAAACTGGAAATTAAAGAAACTCCACCACCACCACCACCTCCACACAGCAGCACACCGCACCCTTCTCATCACCATCACCATCATCATCACTCCCATGATTCCGCTAGCAACAATGCGTTCAGTCAAGGCAGTAGTCCGAAACTCAAATCTCTTTTGAAAGTGTCCACCAGCTTCTCCTTCTCGAGAGGCCCTACTTCAGCAAGTCCTTCCAAGGTGGCTCAATCGCCAAACGTGCTCAGCAGGATGCGATCTTCAAGTTTTGGCACGAATGTGGAATCTCCCACCACGAACACTTCAAACACTCATCAACAACAACCTTCTCCAAGCATCATGACAAGAATGCGCTCACAAAGTTTCGGTGCTCAAAAAGCAAGCGGCGGCAGCGTCCATGATGAAGTGGTACCCCACCTTGCATCTGCCATCGTGACCACACCTCAAGATCCACAGATTCCCATCCCAACTCACTCCGCCGTAGCAAGCCAAAGTAGCAGCTTCAAAAACTCGTTTTTCGCCAAATCTGTCAAGGCGTTGAAACCACTGCACCACCAGCAGCAGCAGCAGGAGCTCGTTTCTCCTATTGAGTCACCTCAGACCATGAAGCGTAGCTTGTCGGCGGGAAATAAGGGTACAACCGTGTTGACACTGGAGAAACGGCAGCAGCCGGCTGAATTGAAAGAGCAGCAACAGCAGCAGCAGGTGATTGTACAGAAGGACTTGAATGCGGATGCTCCAGGCTTTGTCACGCTTGAAAAGCCACTGCCAACGATTCAAGATGATAGACGTAGAAACTCGTTCGACACCCCAACAGCGCCGAGTTTACAGCGGAGTCGCACGATTGACGGACGGAGCGCTCCCAAAAACAAAGTTAAACCATTGTCTGGAATGAGTGAGAATCAATTAATGGCAAAGCTAGGTAAAAAAAAAAAAAAAAAAAAGATTCGGACAAGTATCTGCTGCTGACACAAAGATCTTTTTTTTTTCAGCCGAAATTGTCACACCAGGAGACCCCACATTCAGTTACCAACAAGTAAAGCCACTGGGCAAAGGCGCTTCTGGAACAGTGTACCTGTGCCATGCCGTGACAAAACCGCGGCATCCGTTCGTTGCCATCAAGCACATGGATCTACGCCTGCAAAACCGCAAAGAGCTGATTGTGAATGAAATCATGGTCATGAAAGAGTGCGGAAGCCATCCCAACATTGTCACGTACCTGGACGCGTACCTTGTGCACAACTACCTGTGGGTTGTGTTGGAGTACATGGAAGGTGGGAGTCTTACGGATGTGATTCAAGATGCGACGCTTTTTGAGCCGCTGATTGCTCGTATTACGTTTGAGGTGAGTAGTTTGATGCGTCGAGTTGCTTTTTTTTTTTTTTTTTTGAAATGCTCACCAACACGCCTTGTACTTTTTTTTTTTTTTGGTTGTATTTTGTATCGATCGCCACCAGACTTTAAAAGGTCTTTCCTTTTTGCACTCCAAAAACATTATCCATCGTGACATCAAATCGGACAACATTCTCATCTCCCGCCACGGCAGCGTCAAGCTGGCCGATTTTGGCTTCTCTGCACAACTGCTGTCTGAAAAAGAGCGACGGACATCCATCATCGGAACGCCATACTGGATGGCCCCTGAAGTGTGAGTTCTTTTTTTTTCATAAACACTTTTGATCCAAAAAAAAAACGCATCACTCACGCCAAACACACAAAAAAAAAAAAACTAGTGTCAAGCAACAAAAATACAACCACAAAATCGACTCCTGGTCCGTAGGAATCGTTGTGATTGAATGCATTGAAGGCGAGCCGCCGTACCTGCGGATGGACGCGTTAAAAGCACTGTCGGTAATCGCCAGTGTTGGCACACCGTCGCTCAAGAAACCCGAAACACACAGCTCCGCGTTGAGATCATTTTTGGGGCATGCATTAGAAGCGAATGCGGAGAAGCGGGCGTCATGCACGAGACTGACGCAGCACTGTTTTATGAAGGAAAGGTGTGCGAAGGAGGATTTGGGTGTGTTTATGGGGCGGTATATTGATGGAAAGTATATGAGGCAGCGATGACTTCCTGTGTGTTGTTGTGTTGGGGTGTGTGTGTGTATGTGTGTGTGTGGGGTTAAGTGGTGTGATTTTTTTTTTTTTTTGTAATTTAAAGTGGGACAAATATATACAAAAGTTACTTGAAAAGGATAAGAGCATCCCGCCTTCCCAGTTCTAGGCCATAGTAGTCTCGTAGTCTCAGTCACTGCGAGAAATTGCATCTTGGTTTTTCATGGATCAAGTACGTGAACACGTGCCATGAAGAGATTTTACCGCCATCACATCCTGGCACAACAAAATTTGAGTCTGTGTTTAGGATCTCGGTGTAGTCGGGGGGGTATTCCATGTCCCGCCCTATGCTTACTTTCTTGGATCGGGAGGGTCCTTCACAGCTCACAGAGAGATGGCAGGGAGACTGAGAACAGAGACGGAGTGACAGCATCCACCAGCTCTTGTGACGCGTGTGTGGACTGAGTTGTCGAAAGGGTTTGAACACGTCGCAGAAAGAGTTCACAAGTGTGGCGGCGGGATATTAAATAATATTGATACTTAAAAAAGAGCAGTTGTAAATATTTAAACACCTTCTCCGTTCGTGATTAAAAGCGCATGTCAAGCTTCGCGGCCAGCCTCAAGACAGAGCCGCACGGGCTGTGGCACAAGCGGCACGTGCGTCTGAGTGCGACGGACATGGCCGTGTACAGGCGCAACGTGAGCGAGCGGAGCTGAGCTGTTCTGCGGGAGCGAGTCTGTCTCTGACCCTCACACACACCCCAACAACAACAACAACACACAGGATACGCCAGGCTCGGCCCCGCTTCTGACGCTGCCCATGGCCGACGTACTCTCCGTCTGCGTCGACGACAGGCGCCAGTGCTGCTTCAAAGTGTCCTCTCAGCGCCTGGTCTTGGCGGTGCTGGTGCAGACCAACGAGGAACGGGATGCACTTGTCAGCCGCATTAGACAGGTTTTTATTTTCCCCCAAGTCCCATCAACTGTACGCTGCTATCCCGTCTGAGCTAACCGCTGCTTATCGGACACAGTTTGTGTTGGTGCTGAGAATGCAGGCTGATGAGGTGATCCCATTCATTCCACGCCTACTTGCCCCCCTACTTCTTAACCACAGTCTTGTTTTCGATTCGCTCGTCACAGGCTCTCATTACGGATACGGGAGGCAATCCATCGCACACTATCTCTGCCGCGCAACTGGAATCCAGTACCTCGCCAGGACATGTCTCCGATTCCTCAGAAGACTCGGACTCGGACGACGAATCGCAAGCAGGCCAACCAGATCCTCTGCTATGGAAAGACCCCGTCCTGAGACTGTCAAAGAGTGACGGCGATCTGGAGCGATTGAATTTTGTTCACCAGCAGCATTCTGCAAACCCTACTTTCCGCCGCCGCCAAAGCCGCATTCCCGCGGATGTGTGCCCCCCAACACTATTGGCGGTACCTCTAAAACAATTGAATCCGCCAGACTTGGCTCAAGGGGAGAGAGCCCCGTCGTTGCGCAGACAGAAAAGCGCCCCAGATATTCCATCACCGCATACACTGGCACCGGCAGAAACAACACCGCCTCTAATCTCATCGAATCCGCAAGAATCTGACGCATCTGAATCGCCCAGCAACCCAATCACTTTTTTGCACTTCACAAGTCCCCCTGTGAGCCCACCCCGCCTCGACTCGGACCCTACTTCCACAGATTACGGCGGCCTTGAGCGGTCAATTTCATCCATGTTCTCTCCTCAACTCAAGTCTGAAGATAGGTCGCTCAGCCAGGTGTCTTCTGGCTCCAGTGGTGGTCGCGTTACTCCCTTTCCTAACGGTCAAGAAGCGCAGCCATCCAACCAACAGTTTCTACAACTTCCTTCTCCATCCATGAGCCGTTCGATATCAAAAACAAAGCCGACATCTTCGAATGGGGGCATTTTAAAAAAATCCGACTCAAAATGGAATCCGTTGGTTGTTCGAAGTGGTTACTTGACTGCTCCCAATTCCACGTCCATCAGGGCTGCACACTCATCAACTCAAACGGACGCCCTTGAAATTTCTAATGCATCAACAACCCATCTGCAAGAGTACAACCAGCATTTTATCGGAGACACCAAAGTCACCCACAATAATCGCGAAGTGCAAGTCCCCGCCGCTGCAGAGTCCACCACCTCCCTTGCATCTCCGGCTATTGCTGCTTTTATGCAGAGAAGCAAGTCAGAAAACCCGGCAGCCATCTTGGCAAAAACCAAGTTTGCGAAAGCAGCTTTAAAGGGGGATGTGGCGGGTCCAAATGCAAACCAAACAAACGCGGCCGCTGGTGTTAGTGTTGCTGCTAGTGGCGGGGAGAAGAAGTTGCGGATAAAACTGCGTTGGTTTTTTTTTTTTTTTTCTTTTGCTTGCGTTTTATCCACTTGAATACGCCAAGTTGACAACAAATCTTACCACTTAGGACACGCCGTATCTTCTGGCGACCCAACCGCTTTGTACCGCCAAGTCAAAATCCTTGGAAAAGGTGCTAGCGCAAAAGTATACCTCTGCCGAGCAGTCACTGAACCCAATGAACCATTCGTCGCCATCAAACATATGGATCTGCGCTTTCAGCCCCGTAAAGAACTTGTCGTGAACGAAATCCAAATCATGAAGCGATGCGGATCCTTGCATCCAAATGTGCTCGGATATATGGACTCTTTTCTAGTTGGCAGCTTTCTCTGGCTCGTTTTGGAGTATGTCGAGGGCGGCACCTTGACGGATTTATTGCCTTTTCAGTTGACGGAAGCGCAGATTGCGAGGATTGCCTTGGAGGTTTCAGATTTTTTTTTTTTTGTCCCCGGTTTGTGTGTGAAAGAACGCGGGGCTGAATTTGTTTTTTTTCGCTTAGACGCTGCATGGGCTTGAGTATTTGCACTCCAAACATGTGATTCACCGGGATATCAAGAGCGACAATTTATTGGTTTCCAGTCACGGCTCGATAAAAATTTCCGACTTTGGTCACAGCGCGCAGCTGGCAAATGCATGGGATCGGCGCGCGAGTGTTATTGGGACTCCTTATTGGATGGCACCTGAAGTGTAAACATTTCATCCTTTTTCTGTGTGTATTCACGTTTCCTTATCCAAAAAAACTAACTTGTGCATTTTCGTTTAAAAAAAAAAAAAAAATCAGTATTAAGCAAGAAGAATACGGCACGAAAGCCGACATTTGGAGTGTCGGCATAATGGTGATTGAATGCATTGAAGGCGAACCGCCTTATCTCTCTTTGGACCCTTTAAAAGCGCTCTTCAAGATTGCCGCTGTCGGTGCACCCGCTCTAATGCAGCCTCAAGCGCACGGGGCCCGGTTGCTCGAGTTTCTTGATTTATGTTTAAAAGTGAACGTGGACAAGCGACCAAAGTGTTGGGAGTTACTTGGGCATCCGTTTTTGGAAGAGGCGTGTGGTAGGTGGGAGATTGCTGAACTTGTGCAGAGATTAATGGATCGGTAAAAAAAAAAAAACTGGGGGTGTGGTTTGGTTTGGTGGTGGTGGTGGGGTTTGGTTCAATGGAGTTAATTTAGCCGGAGGACAGGATTTTTATTATTCCTCTTACATGTGATAGATATTGATGGTAAATGGTCTATGGAGCAATGAGCATTCTTTGGGAGGCTCTTGTTGTGTGAAACTCTGTTGTGGTGTTTTGGGTCAGGATTTCGGGGCTTTCTTTTGCTCCTAATTCGCGAATAATTCTGCAAACCAGGAAGGAAAAGAAGATCCTGAAAATGCTGTCCTCAGAAGCAAACGCCCTGAGCACAGCAATACCCTCTTTCCCTCCCTCCCTCTCTTCCTCTCCATCCACTCACACGCAGTGCCAAATTACTTGAACTTAGCGCAAACCAGGACGCTGTTTGAGTCCAGACACACATGCAATACTCATTCTCGGATGGTCGTCTTCTGTCCATCTGGTTTGGGCAGATGTAGGGGGACTTGTTTTCCTATGTCTGCTCGGATCGGGTTTTCTAACGCCGAGACACGCCCTGTGGCAGTGTCGGTATCGGATGAAGACGCTACATTTTTCGCTTGTTTGCTCGTAAATATTTACTTAAATAAACGTATAAACCCAAAAAAAAAAAGACAAATCATGTTCATCACACATAAAGTCATACGGAAAAAAAAAGAAGCAACGATATAACACAAAGATGGCACGCCTCCTGCCCGTGAACGTAGTGGAGCGCATTGGGCAGCACCTGCGCGACAGCGACGACCGGCGTAGCGTTGTCGAGTGCGCACGCGTGACGCGGCGGTGGACCGAGGGCATGTTACGAGCACTGTACAAGTGTCCGCGTCTAGTACAGCACGACAGCTTTGAGGCTCTTCTCGCTGTGCTCGGGGCGACAGTTCCTGGGAGCCGCGGTCTTGTTGGATATGGAAAGGATCAAGTGGTGGGTCTTGACAGCAGTGGTGATGGGGGTCACAACCAGGCCATCACTTATGCTAGTCTCGTTGCGGAACTCGATCTCTGCGGCGCTGCCGCTGATAATGTGTATATTGGGGATCTCGACGGCGCACTCGCTCTGTGCAGCAACTTGCGCATCCTGCGTCTTGGCTCTGTCTTTCACATGAGTAACATGATTGTGCAGTCGGTTGCAACGCACTGTCTCAACCTCCTCCAGCTCGAGCTACCAGGATGTCCTGTCTCGGACGCTTTCGTCCCGCTGCTGGCAAAGACGTGCGCGAAACTGCTTCGGTATTGAACCCCTTTATTTAATGCCTCTGTACACTGACTCACATCCTGACAACGCTGCCTCATCGTTTTCCTTCTCGAACCTACCAGTTTCGACGCTGCTTTCACAAACTTGTCTGTTGGCAGTCTGGTTCCCTTGGTGTCTTTTGCTTCTTCGCTGCTCGAGCTGGATCTCAGCGAGTGTCGGGAGCCCGACCCCAACCTTAACCTCTCAGCAAAGGTACTTATCTCACTTTCTCTGTTCAATATACTTTAAATAAGCCGTCCCATCACGAATCGCGGTCATTTCTCCAAATGTGAAATTTTGGGCGTCTTGCTGTTTTTCCTGATGTGATCGATCTCCTTTTTCAAACCTTACTGACTCAACTTTTTTTTGTCCCTGCAATTATCCAGGATCTGCGACGGCCCCTTAAATTCCTCAACCTGCGAAATACGCAAATTTCAGATTCACTTCTCACTTTTACAATCTCAAATTGCCCTGTCCTCGAAATCCTCGTCCTCGAATCTTGCTCAAAACTCTCGGACGCCAGTATCACACTCTTATTCGCTTACTGTCCTCAATTGCGAAGTGTAGACTTGAGTTTCTGTGACTCCCTCACAGACGCCAGTCTTGCAGCCATCCCCGCAACCACCAAACTCGAAGAACTTTATCTCAGTGGTCTCGATCTAATATCCGCGTATGCTGTACACGCTCTTGTGCGACGGCTTCGATTCAATACCTCAAATTTGGCCGGGGTGGAAAAGTCTGCTAGTACTCTGGAACTGCTCGTGTTGGATGGATGCGAGCAAATTGTGGGCAGCTTTATCAAAGGATTCGCGGCAGTTGGGGATGATTTAGAGTGTGAACTGGAAAAGGATGGGCTTTTGCGGCTTGCAGCCGTGCCGCTTGAAGGCGAGGCGGAACAAGAGAATGGAAATGTTCCTTCAAGTGTGACAAGTCCAACTATCGCTGCGGGAGTGTTGAGTCCGGTTGTGCAAATGCAGAGTATGATGTCGGATTTGAAGGTGGAAGTCAGCTATGCGGATCGAGAAATGCATGTTCTGAGAAACAAAGGGGAAAGCAAGTATGTTGGAAACGTTGCTGGGAAGGCGTCTGTCATGTCACCTCAGCCTGAACCTGCTCGCATGCAGCAGTCGCACCCCCACGACCAACATCAAAGATCCCATGAAGATGCAGAATACCGAGCTTTGGCTGACAGTGTTGCAGCCAGTGGATCCGTGGCACAACGTCGAGCAAGTAAAACTTTGCGCCACCGGAAAAGCTTGTTGGGCTTGAGTTCGAGACAAGAACAAGAAGATTCTGAGGAAGTGCATGAAGCTGCGAAACTGGAGCGCGTAGAAAAAATCAAGGAGAAGCGACGAAGCGGTGGGGCTGGAAACTTTTTTGGTGCTGGTGGTGCTGGCGGTATTCATTCAACTTCGTCCAGTGGGCCTGCAAGGACTAGCTTTATTGGGGGAAGTGGATCTGGACCGAGTTTGTCAACTCTTGATCTGCATGAGCGGTTTCTTGCGGCTGCCTCGATTCCGAGACCTGCAAGCGAGATTGACAATACGGCATCGTCCTCAGGCAGCTTGCCAAGAACTCATAGTGATCCTGTATCGTTTGGAAGTAGTGCGGAAGCGAGCAAAGCAGCGTTCTTGGCTGCTGCGGCAGCGAAGGGGCTCAAAATCAGCGCTCCTGATGCATCAGATGGTGGTCCAAGACTCATCAAAAAGCGGCCCAGCTCCATCCTTCGTGCAAACGTTGCTGAATTTGTACCCCTGTCCCCACCCACTGCAAACTCGGCGATGGATGAAGAACCAGCATACGTTGCTCCCGTCAACAACGATTCCAAAGTCAATCGCCGCATCAGTGTTGGTGTCCCAGCAGGTCCTCCGCCACCAGACTCGAGGCTCGCTGCTTGGAATGGAATTGGCTCGTCTGCTTCGCCCATGGGCTCTGGTTCGTCACCTTCCATGACACCAGGATACCTTCCAGGATCATCACCTTTGGCAGCCCCCCCTGTTCAGCAAATTGTTACTCCAACAGGAGAAAGCGGTGTTTTGCTATTTTCTGGGCGAAAGTCGGCACGCATGTCAGTGAATCGGGATTCCCTGCCACCCATGAATGGATTCGCTCAGCAATCATCAGATGGCGGCGTTGCCTCCGTTGAGCGAAACGATTCTGGAAATGCTGCTGGCGAAGAAAGTCCCATTGTTATTGCGAGTGGACGTCGAAGGACGAGAGGAACCAGCATTGTAGATGAATCAAAAGCTGTCTCTGCCGCCATCCAAGTCGCAACGGGTATTCCTCAACGTTCTTCGCCACCACCTCCCCAAGCTGCTGCACTTCCTCTATGGGCGACTGCCCCTGCTGCGCCCCCTGCAGTTGCGCCAACGGGTCCTTGGGGCACGGACCCCACCGTCTGGAACAACCCTGCACAACTCACTTCCGCGTCATCAACTTGGTCATCCAACGGTCCTCAGCAACAAACTGGTTTCGCAGATCCATGGGCGGGATCTCGTGCCGCTGCACTGCCTGCACCGTCAGGCCCTGGAGTTGGTATGGGCGAACCGGCAACCAGCGTCCTCGGCCCTGCTCCAGTTATCAATTCTATGGATCCATGGGCAGCAGCACCAGCAAGTGCCGCCAATGCTGTCACTCCTCCGTCAGCTGTTGTTAATGCTGCCGCAGCTGCAGCTGCAGTGAATCCTTCCATGCCACAACCGGGACCCGCATCAGTCCAGTCATGGCAGCAGCAGCAACAGCAGCAGCAACCAAAAATGATTCCACAGCGACCTACCGTGCCTTCTTCGCGGTTTGGAGGCGTTGGAACTATTTCGAACATCATGTCAACACCTGCGGGTTTATTGGCGAATCCTGCCGGACTTGGGGCAAGAGGTGCCGCGCCGCAAATGCAGCATGGGTACCAACAGCAGCAGCAGGTTCTGTCTGGAAACCACGGGGAAGGTGGCAGCGGTGGCGGGTTTGTGTACAGTGCGCAAAACCGAGGCCGGTTGTTGCTCAAGTTGAAAATTGAAACCAAAATTGGTGGAGAGCAGATGCTGGCTGTGCATGAGGTTTGTTTTGTTTCTTTGCGATTTGCTTGTGGGCTGTCTGTTTCGGTGCTGATTTCGTCCTTGTTTTCTTGTTCTAGTACGACGACCCGCAGCAGCTTGCAACTGAATTTGTGAATTACTGGGAGCTGCAGGCATTTAAAGATCCTCTTGTCCGGTTGATTGCTGTGAGAAAGACGAATGTACGTAAACACGTTGTTCGGTAATATTTTGGCATTCGTTTAATTGTTTTATTGCACCAGGTTCTGAGAAACAGGGGTGCCATGAATGTATGATGTTGGCTTATTCATTTTCGGACCACGCTCATATATTTTGGTTGTTTTTTTTTTCTTTTGGTAAACCCCTCCCTCCCTTGCCCCCTTCGAACAATCCCCTTTCAAACAACCGTTGCCTCTATTCCTTATAAATGCACTATTACTATTATTCTTTCTGGTTTTGCTTTCGTTGCCTTCCTTTCCCAAATAGTAAAAAAAAAACATAAGAATGAGTCGACATAAAATCATAAATAATTGGGTGCCCAATGTCCACCATCTGTTTTATTCTGTCCGAAAAGACAAGGTCTAACCTTTTATTCTGTCCGAAAAGTCAGCGTCATTTCCTCCGTCAGATCGAGGAAATGATTCCCTTCAAACGATCCACTCGCGCCTTTCCTGAGTCACGAAGTTGCGCAATCAGCTCGTCCATTCTTTTCCGGCTCACTGCGACATTCTCCGCCTGTCCATACGAAATGTTGAAATCAGTATTTCCACAGCCATCTGAGTTCTCACTCCACAAAAACCGCCCTTACCTGCCGAGCTTTCGATCTTTCCATAATAGCATCTACTGTTTGTGTAAACGGTTCCAGCGGAATCTCGTACGTGGCTTGTTTCTCATCCAACGCACGTGTTTGTTGCCCTGGACTTAATGCGCTGGCAGTGGCGATTTCTGACTCGTTTGGGATGTCGATTTCTTGTTCGTCAAGGTCGCCATCTGGATCGTTTGCGTGTTGAATTACGTGCATCTTTTCCTCACTGCTCCGGGAATGGAAAAAGGGGATGAATATTGCTAAACATAGAAAGCATCTTGTCATGTCTTACTCGTTGCCAAGCGCCAGTGTCGCCAACCGCGTTTCTTGTGCTGAAATCTCGATATTGTCCAAGATGGCCAATTGCTTGCATGCATAAACAAGTTTGAGTCGGTGGTCTGGGGCCGTGCTGCATGGGTTTCCCGACATTTGCAGATTCTCGAGTGAGGGCGGGAACCAACCTGGCGGATGCATTCATGTCCTCCACTGTAAGTCACAAAATTGCGAACAAGAAAGGATTATAGTACCCGCGTGGACACCATCGACAAGATTTGATTCTGCATCGACCAACTTGAGGAACTGCAACCCAGCAATCCCTTCCAAAGAGCGCAACTGGTTGAAAGCAACAGAAAGAATGCGCAACTGAGTCAACAGTGACAAGGGCTCGATACTTGTCAGCGCGTTATGCTGAACATGTAAATGTGTAATGCTGGGCCAGGATGCGATTCCAAGAAGTGTGGTCAGGCTGCTGCGGTCCAGGCGCATGTGTGTTGCATTCGCTAATCGTGAAAGGCTATTTTTAAGTTCGTTTGTAAGTGATTGTCCGTGTAAGAAGTGGGATACTGGAAAGGTTTGAAAGAATGGGATCACGGACTCACTTTTCTTCACGCGTCATGTCAAGATTGACACCGTTTTTGGATACTACCAACGCTAAATTCACACCACCTTGATGCAGGGCATATAAAATATATTGTAGATGATAACAACAGGCGAGGAGAAAATACGGGGTACCTTCAACATGCTCAGTCTTGTCGCTGGATGCATGGCCTCTAGTTACATCTTTTTTCGCTCCAGCTTTGCTCGCAATCGAGGTTTTCGCGGACGATGGATAGGACCCTGATTTTGATGGAGTTGAAGTGCTGGAAGAAGTTACCGGCCTTGAAGAAGCTGGGGTTCAAATATTCAGAAATCAGAGCATCACTTTTGAAAGTGACAGACACACACACATTTCGATGATGTAGAATCCAGCGAGATAATTGAAGCAGTCTTTGCCAGTTTCGAAACACTAGGTACCCGGCCGGAAGGAGTGCTCCGCGCCGAGCCCAGCGCCGACGCTGGTGTAGTTGATCCAAAGGCAGCTCGCGGTTTTGAACCATTCAAACTTCTTGACGGTAGTGCGGGTGAAGAAATGCTTTTGGAATTCAGTGCGAGCGTGGCTTTCTTATCCGCAACAATCTTCTGAGCACTGGTTGGCGGCTTTATTGATGATTTAGTTGCGATGGTTGGTGGCACTGTCTTTGCTTTCAATGATTTCGCATTTGCTGGCGTCGCGGCTGAGGGAATGTTCTTGTT
Source organism: Chytriomyces confervae (assembly GCA_006535975.1). Lineage (NCBI taxonomy): Eukaryota > Fungi > Chytridiomycota > Chytridiomycetes > Chytridiales > Chytriomycetaceae > Chytriomyces > Chytriomyces confervae. The sequence goes on from QEAP01000021.1 coordinate 49,816, forward strand.
ACGCGTATCAGCTGTACTGGTTGGTGGCTTGAGGCTTGTAGTTGAACGTAGCATGTTTTGTTTTGGGATTTGTCAAAATAAACAATCATCCCTTTTCTTTGGAACTTGGGTGCTTCCGCACACCCAATTTCCGATCTTAGCGGGATGATAGTCACGCTAAGATTGAGGCAGTGATAGATGCCGAGTTACAGCTGTTTTATGAGAAGTAAAGCACTCAATCTTCGGTTGTCAATATGCAATACATTTCACGCTTCAACCGGCAAAAAATGGAAGTTCCTCCTTTCTGTCGCGCGAGGGGATGTCGATGCTGTCACGAAATATCTCCACTTGTCAGCAACCTCCAATCTTGCCGGCCCAAAGAAAGTTTGCCTGTTAGTCGCTGTCCATTTCGACCAGCCTGATGTTCTCACAATCGTGCTGCAAGATAAGCGTCTATATGCAGGAGTTGAGCACCACCAACGTTTGCTCAGGGAGTCTGCGGTCGGACAAAGTTGGAAGGTCTTTCGAAACCTCATTAGGCATCCGCGATCCAATCCTTTTCAAAAGAAATGGGACCTGTACGAATTATTATGCAGCGGAGATACGTTTGAGGATGATAAACTGGAAGCGTTCAAAAGCATTTGTGTCCGTCTCAGGAGGAAGTCCGAACAAGAATGATTTACACTCGACGTGTTCGATTGGGGCAAGCAACTTAGTGGGGTATGTTCTCGCTAAAGCAGGTCATATCCTCGATGTCAACTGTTCCAAAGTGATTGGCCCAGCAATCAAGCATGCAAGAACGCGAGACCAAATACTCAAAATTCTTGATGGCCACAAATCATTTCGCTCACTTGACAAGCAAGAGACCGGTCACCTTCTCAACACATTGTGCGCTCCAACATCACCCCTTGCTAAATATGTTCTGAGCAAAGACCAGCGCGTTTTTTCACTTGCTTACACTTTTAATGATGCATGCGAAAGGAGTAGTTGAGATTCTCATTCAGTTACCTGGCATTCAAGTCAGCCCTGGTCAATCTGGGATTGTGGAGTCATTAAAAAGATGCACTGGCCATGACCTGTGACTGTTGTCCCCACAGTCGTGGAATCTCCCTTTTTCGTTGTTGACGCTGCCTCTTGCGTCCATCTGCTATATAATTGTTTGCATGATGTGACTTAGTTGAGAAAATATATATCAGGAAAAGCATTCAAGAAACAGACAAAATGATGTCAGATGAGCTCAAGTTGAGGGTTTTATTCTTACACCAGACCCTCCTTTTCAATATATTCTTTCACTGGTTTGTAATTAAACGCCGTGCCATCGCAAATCCTTCCCAGCGCATTCACTGCCCAAATGCCTCCATCATACTCTCTCTGTAATGTACACATAACTACACATGTTTTGGTTCCAGCCTTTGCGCATTCGTCGAAACTATACTGGCACAGCTCCGTCATACTCTTCCCGTCAAACAAGCGCACTTCAGGTGTCAAAATCTGGGAAAGTGTTGTTGTCCATGACGTCATGACTACAACAAGCGTTTTAACCGATTCCGAAAGTTTACCAGTTTTGATGGTAACCTTGTGAGATCCGCGAGAATCAACCACCATATCCCCCGAATGAAGCAGGGCCCCATCCTGAGCACTGCGGTTTGAATAATCTACCAGGTCCATGAACTTACTCGAGAAATCGTAGGCTAAGACAGTGGCGTCAAGGTATTGGGATTGTCCCCCGCGGCCCCAACTTTCCTCCATGACAATGTCTCTAATGTTGGGCGAGCATCGATACGATTGGCCTTTGCGCAGGATTTTTGACACACCGCTCTTGTGGATTTTGGCAAAGTCCGTGTTTTTGGTGTGGTACCCCTTTGCGAGGGATTGACGAACGCAGTGGCGAAGACATTCGGTCAGTCTTGCTGGCGAATACTCAGGGTTCGCAAACGGGAGGGAAGGTAAATGAAACAAGGGAATGATGCCCTTGTAATTTGTGCATTGAAGGATGCTGGACACCTCCGCCTTGAGCCGATTCAAAAAGTGGGTGGGAGGTCGGCCGTAGAACAAGTCATGGCTTCTGGCCAGTTTTGCGTTGCTTCCACAGCGACTGATGGCCTTGAACATGGCCGCATGGGCAGCCAACAACTTGAGCGACACAGCGGCACTGGTGAAGGAAAGTCGAATCCGGTCCTCCTCAACGGCGCCTTCCGTGATTGGCTCAAGTTTTGCCAAAGATGGCTTGTTACGGCAGATCCAAAGAACTTGACGCTCCATTGACTCTTTCAGAAACAAGGGCCCAATGTTCTTCCAGGCAGCAAGCGGATCGCCCAGCACAGAAATAATTGGGATCAAATCACCCAACGAAGCAACAGCCTCCTTGGTACGCTGCGAAGGTGACTTTGCAAAATTTTGAAGCTTGTTCAAGATTGCAGTTTTGAGTTGTGGGTATTCGTAGACCATCGCAAGGAACAGACGGTGGATTTGGAAGTAGTTGCTGAGGAATGCATCCGAGTTGTAAAGGCCTTTGTCACAGAGAAGAACGAGCTGGGTATTCATGAGTTTTGGCAACGTTTCAAGGACCGTGATGGGATCAAACCCGCGACATTTCAAATGTGGGCAAAGCCGAACAAACGACTTTTTCAGCAACGGGAGCGCCTTTTGGAAATGATCATACGATATGTAGAGAGGAAGCCATTCACTGTCAGCGGAAAATGGAATAAAAATCAGTCTTTCGTTGTTGAGAATTGCACATAAATTAAGCAACATTGAACCAACCTGAAAGCTTCCGACCAAACAGTTTTTCTCACTTGGTCCTCTCTGAATGCTGACGCCGATAAAAGCTCCATGGTAGAGTGCATGTAATCGATCGTTTTCTTGACAGGATTCACCGTAAACTCGATTGGAATGCCCAGAATATCTTCCTTGAAGGAAACTTTTCGATGAAAGCAGCGCAAGTCATCCACAACGCCCATCATTTGAATTTGGTAAACATGCTTCCAGTCGCCGAGAGATGCGGCTTTGAGTTCCAGCTTTGCGTCCAGCGAGTTGTACAGATGCTTCCAAAGGTAGCCATCTTCAGTAGCGGCGTTCAAGAATTTGCATGACAACGTGAGCATCATCAATGATTGCACTGGAAGTACGTTCAGAATCTGTAACAGTAGCTCGTATGGAAGAGTGCCAAAACGCCCCGCATTGCCGGCGACTGGAGCAGATTCCTTGGTCTCATTTTTCCACGCACCAGAAGCCTCGGTCGAAATTTTGGACCGTGCAACAGCTTTGGTGCAAGTGGCTGAATCCATTCGAACGGTTTTGTTGGAACCTCCCGATACAATGCGCAGAATGCGATGCTTGTTGGCCCCATCTTTGGTATCTGGCTGAGTGCTTGCGGTAGCCTGGTTTGGCTTCATCATAGCCAATGATTTTGCCACCTCTGGTTGATGGGGTACAACCGGCTCTGGACTTGCCGCAATTGTCGCAGGATCAACAGCCCACTCATCATCCTCCAGCTCCCCCAAAACTGAATATCCGGACTTTGCGTTTACAGTGATGCTGACCGCGTCAGAGCTTTTCAAGGAAGCAGAATTTCCAACGGTTCCTTTCCCTGCACTCGCCGCTTTCCAGCCATCACCATCGATCCTATTTGAAGCCGCGGAAACATTGGCAATGGCGCGCTTTCTGCTCGCTTCGATTTCCAAGAGATCCTTAATGAACGGACGCTCAATCTGGATGAGCGCTCGTTTCTCCATCACGTTCTGCACGGCGGGCCATGGGGAGTTGAGTTTGTGTGGGCAGACTGGGCATGTGTAATGCATAGCATGGTTCGACGCGGCAATCTGTCGTCGGTACTCGCCTGTGCACTTTTCGAGAAGAAAGGCTGTTGCGACGTGGTTAGTCTTGATCGTAAACGAATAAGGTGGTAAGAGGGAAAAAATGGTACGTACTCTGAAGCTGCATCATGATGCTTTTGACCGTGTAGGATGAGCTCCAACCGCTGTATGGAAACGTGCCGCTGGACTGCGTTGTTGGGTCCGCGTAAGTGCCCGTCTCAAGCATATCCAGACAGATGCGGTAGAGTCCCGGATTTTTGGGCGCGTCGAAAACGTTTGGGTGTGGGAGCGGGGAGCAGAGGAGGACAGTTGGCGGTGCCGTTGGGTAGTTTGCGGGAAACTCAAGTCTAAAATGCAGAGGAACCGCTGCAAAGGGATGCGAGGTGCCGATAATGTTTCCGTGCCAGAGGAAGAGGTTGTCGGGGTCCACAGGCTCTGCGTTTGCCTGTGCAACCGGGCTTTGCTGAAGCTCGACAAAGTCGCGGTAGAGGCGCTTTGCTGCTGAAGATGTTGTTGTGTGCTGAGAGGGCATGCTGGGTTCTGTCTCTTTCCGGGCGGCCAGCTTTATACCCGTTTGAATGGGGTGTTCAAACGGTTCAAGTGGCGTGGCATTTTTCTTTTTCTCATTTTGAACATGACATTGTGCTCAGCTTATGATGTTTGTATTTGATGCAGTACTCCCAATTAATGTCACTTCTTCACACTCTCTCCAGGCAGAAACGACAGCGAGTAGTCATCCATCCCAGCTATGCTCACATACCCTTGCTTGGACGGCGTTCCAGACGAGTCAAAGTTGACCCTACTCGAACTAACCATCGGGCTCGCAGGAGCGTAGAGATTCGAGTTGCTCCTCGAACGCGCTCCACTGCTCGCACCTCCACCTGATAATATCGATGCTTGTCTCATGAGTCCATAGGGCGAGTTCGCATTCACGAGCAAACCATGCCCCCCAACACTGCCTGGAGCATTAGCGGAAATGCCCACATTCCCAGCTCCTGCCCCCGAATCATTTTGCTGCTGCCTCCGCAGTTCGGTACTGTTTTGAAAAGACCCTCGCTTATAATCTGAATTAGTGTCCTGGTTCTTGTGGGCTCTTCCAATTGATGAGTTTCCCATTGATGAGTCTCGGTACATGTGCAGCTCGTCTTCCAATAACCGAACTTGCTCCACAAGTGCTTCATGTTTAATACCCATGATTGCCAAGTCTTGTTCTTTTTGTTTCAAAAGCTGAGAAAGATTTGAGTGTTGACGAGTGTTTGAAGATTCTGATGCCAAGAGTTCTGCACATCGCGCTTCCAAACGAAAACGGTCAGCAGTGAGTTCTGAAAGTTCGATCTGTGAAGAATAATTAGAACAAGAATGGCACAAAACTATAACAAGTAGTCATGTTCGCCAACCTTGATTTTTGAGATTTCTTCACCTTGGCTGGCAACTTGGGCACTTCTGGCCGCCAGCTGATTTCTCAAATTCAGCACCTCGTTTTCCATGGCATTTTTCGCAAGTGCAAACTTCTCTTGCACTGCCATGAGCTCTTCTTTCTTTTTCAACTTGAGGGTCTCCAAAACGGCTCCTTCATCTGCAAGAGACTCTTCCAGCTCATTCCCGCGCTGCTCTAGTCTTTGAATCTCTTTGTGAAGGTTGACGATCGTATCTTCTTTTTGCCTTAACGAATTACGTAAATTCGTCTCCGTTTCACGAAATTCGGCAACTTGCTGCTGTGTTTCCATCAATGATTGCTGCAAGAAAGATATTTTTTCGGCCACCATTCCGAGTCGCGATGTATTTTGCTGTTGCAGGGTCGATTTAGATGCACTTTCTTGATCCAATCGCGCGCGTGTATCGGCCAGCGCACGTTCAACGGAAGTTAATTCGGAACTTTGAGCTTCTGCCGAGTTCTTCAACGCTTTGTATTGCATCTGCCATTCTCGTTCAGCGGCCAAGCTGGCATTTAGCTCAGACTCTTTCAATTTCAAAGTTTTTTGAAGTTCCTGAAGTTGGTCCGTTGTATCGTGAAGGCGTTTTTGGAGAACTGAAGATTCTTGCTGGGTTATGCGTTGTTGTTTTTCAAATAAGGCGAGCTCATCTGCGTGCTGCATGCCAATCTTGTACGATTCGTTCAAGTCCTGCCTGAGGCGTGTTTCAACGTCCTTCAACAAGCTGGTTTCTTTCGCATGTGCAGCCAAAATCGTTTCAATCTCTTTGCATTTTGCAGCATGGGATTTGCAAGCAGCGTCGAGGTCGCTGCTCAGCTTGCGTTCACGAGACGATCCAAGCTCAATCTCGTCCAAATACATTTTTTCTCGCTGAGACATGCTGTGGATGGAGCTTTGTGCATTCTCGAGCCTATCCCTCACATTCGGAAGCTCGGCGGCGTCTCTTGCCGAAAGAGTGTACAAATCGCTCAGTTTCTGGAACTCGGCCACTTTCGCGTTCAAAGCACGTTCTAAATGCACAGCGCGCACTTCGAGCTTGAGTTTCGCGTCGCGTTCCCGCGTGCACTCCGAGTCGCGGTCTTGCGCGTACAAAGCTAGTTTGGATATCTCCTGGTCGCGGCTGTGCAACTTGTCCGTCAGCTTCGACAGCCGTTGCGCGTGTTCCTGCGTGGCCGCGTCCAGCAGGTCCATGTGCTCCGTGTTTGCCCTGAGTGTAGCATCTACTCGTCCAACAAGCGCATCAATCACATCCGTTGCATCCCGACCAGTGGCCGCAGCGTCGAGAAGAAGAGATGTGCTGTCTAGGTGACTTCCTATTTCAGAGGCCTGGAAAGACGATGTCGACGGTGGGTACCGGTTGATGAGAGAAACAAGGACACGGGCGGCGCGGGACACGCGATCATTTTGTTCGCGCATATCCAATTTGAGCGTGTTTATTTCGTGCGAGTATTGTGCTGCGAGTCGTGACATGTCTGCACGATGCGCTTGATGTAGATGCGATAAATTTGTCAATAGTGTGCTGTGTGTTGATTCCAGCAGTAAATATTTCGCGCGTTCTTGTTCAATGAGGGATAATAGGGTTTTATCGGTTGATGCTGAAGAGTTTGACGAGACCTTTGTTGTTTTCGCTTGATCAGAGTTTCGTTTCATTGAAACAACAGATCCATTCCTCTCACCTTTTTTTTCGACGCGGAAACGGACGATGACGGTGCAGGCTTCCAAGCGTCCATCAGTGCCAATTGTTTCTTTGCTAAACATGAAGCACAGTGGACTTTCGAATAGGTTTGCATGTTCGAAATCGCGTTCGATTGAGGTGACGAAGCTAGAAGAGACGCCAGAGCCGCCATAGAATCATCAAATGACGAGAAATTACTTATGCTGGAGGCTGAATTTCCAGTTGATGCGTGAGAATGGAGTGTGTTGAGTGTGGTCATAGTCCGAACAGGAGACCCAGGCATTGGCGATGACGTGTTGGTGCGACTGACTCCTAGTCCAAAGTCACTCCCGCCTTGACCGTATGTTGCGTTGCTTTGCGCCGTATTCTTGTCTGCCGCAGAATCCTCCACAAAGACATGACGCCCGTCACGTCCTATGAGAAGTCGCCCCTCGACTGCAGCGGACATTGAGCCCCTGTTTCACATTTGAGGAATAAATGCGTCAGCCGTCGCACGCTCATAAGCCTTCAGCAACGAGGTTACAAACCCGTCACGCTCCCTATCACTTGTATATCCGAGAGTGGGGCTGCCGGCCATTGTTCCTGCTACAGTCCCAAACAGAAGCCGCTCACGTTGCAGCGCGGCCAGTCGCTGCTGCCTTGCCAGTTGGTCTCTGTCCAGACTCATTTTTGGACGTTCGTGTGATGGTTTATTTTTAGCATCCCCAGCCTTCTGGAAGGTGAGAGCTTTTCTGATTTTATGTAAATCGTTTCGAGTCCGAAATAACAGCCACTTCATCTGTTCTGTTGCGCATAGCCACGATTCCATAATTCACCCAACTGCTACAGTGACCCACTTGTGAAGGACTACTGTTCCAACTTTAGAAGCATTCGAGTTGGGCCGTTGACAGAGAAAGCTAGATTGAGTTACCTAATCAACCCGACACCAATACACGTTGGACGATACAAGGAGACCCTGTTCATGCACTTGGTAGATGACGGTACTCTGTACAGAGAACTAATGAGTCGAGGAACTCACTGGCTCGAGCGCGCAATGAAGAGAAAAGCAGAGTTGCGAAGGTAGCAGTTGCCCTACCATTATTATCACTGAGAAATACGCGGGAATAACAGCTTTTATTTGATATTAATAAATACAAACAAGGTATGCGCTTGAAGCCAGGTCAGACACCGTCGTTTCGCGAATTGTTGAGGGAATTGCAACGGAATAAAAAACAAAAGAGAGCATAGGACCGTACAGATATGATGACTGACTGTGTCGCATCCCGAAAACCTCACAGCAGACTGATGTGCGGAATCCCGCCAACGCGCAGCCATCGTCAATTCTACTTGGGAAATACGGGACATTACGCATCTGGGCCCGCTGCTCTCTTCGATGAGAACAACGACAAACAAATGCAGAGCGCGAGGCGGAACAACTCGACCGATTTGCTCATTGCAAAAATGAATTCCAAATAGACGCCACCCATGTGTGCCTGCCACGATGGATGGAACAAGAATTGTTCCGCCCACTCATTTGTATTTAAAAAAGCGCCACAAAAAGAAGTTGGAAATATTTTACAAAAGCTCGAAATTTTAAACTCGAAAAAACACAACATGTCTGTGAGTGTCCCAACGAAAAACGCGCCCTGTTACGACCCCCTGAATGCTCTCGCTCACCCACCCGCCCACCTAAACCAAACTAGGTCAACGTCGAAGGATACAAGAGCAGCGCCCTCTTTGCCCAAATCAAGGCTAGTCTCGAGTCGGCTGCTGCCAAGCAGGACGCCATCAAGAAGGTCAAGGGAGTCTTCCACCTCGTCATCAAGAACGCTGCCGGCAAAGAGACCACCTGGACCATCGACCTGAAGAACAAGGGCGACGTCCTCCTCGGCGCTGACGGCAAGGCCGACATCACCATCAACCTGTCTGACGACACTTTCATTGATCTCGCTGAGGGAAAAATCAACGGTCAGAAGGCCTTCATGAGCGGAAAGGTATTTATCTCCATTTCCATCTCTGGTCCCTTTTTACCGTCTTTTTTTTGCCGGTTTGACACGCAGTGTGTTTTCTCCCAACTTTGACCCCCCATGTGTGTTTGCTTGACTAAAAACCGTGTCTCTTTTTCAAACAGCTCAAGGTTAAGGGAAACATTGCCCTGGCCACTAAGCTCGACTCAGTTTTGAAGTCCGCTAAGCCTGCTGCGGGTGCTGCTGCCCCAGCCGCCCCAGCTGCTGCTCCCGCTGCTGCTCCTGCTGCCGCCGCTGCGTCTGTTGCCGTGTCTGGATTCGAGTCCAGCCAACTCTTTGTGGAGATTGAAAACGGACTCAAGACCTCTCCCAAGGCCCAAGCCGAGGCTGCCGTGAAGAAGGTGAAGGCTGTCTTCCAATTCGACGTCAAAAACGCGGCTGGCACTGTCCAGACATGGACTCTGGACTTGAAGAACGGCACTGGAAGCATCGTGAAGGGACCTGGTGCAAAGGCTGACGTGACCATTGCTGTTGGAGGTAATATCTGTGCAAGTGCTTTGGTCTGAAGGTGTCTAACCGCCAAGTTTCCGCATCCTTTTAGACAAGGACTTTGTGGACATGGCAAACGGAAAACTGAACGGACAGAAGGCGTTCATGAGCGGCAAGATCAAGGTGAAAGGACAGATTATGCTTGCCACCAAATTGGACGCGGTCCTGAAGGACATGAGACCCAAGGCCAAGCTCTAGAGCGCGTCAGCTTCTGCATCTTCTCTTTTTGCTTCGTTTTCTTGTAATGATTGTGTAGTTTTTGAGGCTGTGAATGATGGAATGAAAGGTGTATAGGCACAACCATGTGCCCCTCTCTGTCGATATTTGTTGAGTTTATGATTGCATTTTAGGAAAAAAGAAGTGATCGATAAACACCATGTTCTGGACTTTTGACCGCAAGCACGTGGTAGATCTGGGTGCACCCAAGACGGTGTCCGTTGTTCAGTTCGACGGCGTATCGAGAACCAGCGCCACACTTCTGCAACCACACTCTGACGCACTTCTCTCGCTGCCGCATGGAACTCCGTTTGCCGACATTGCACAAAATGCGCACGAAACTGCAATGCGTCTGCACGCATTGGGAATATTTCAGACGGTCGATGTACAGCTTGATACGGACGGCGATGAGCGTGTAGCCCTCGTTTTCACAGTCGTTGAGAAGCCTGTCTCACATGGTTTCAACAAAACCGTCTTCCGCTCGGTCGATAATTCTATGGCAATGGTGCTGATACGTCCCTTATGGATCAAGACAAAGTGCTCCTTTTTTTGTTGCTGATCAACATTTCCCCTCAATCTTTTGAAGGCGTCTGGAATCCGATATCTCAATGCTATGGGGACAGCAGAGACGATCGAAGCGAGTTATAAGTACGGTGTTGACACGGATGTTCCTCTGTACGAAAAAGGCGCATTTTCAAGCCAGCTGTCATCAGGCTTCCAGGTATTCTTCCTGGACTTGGGGTGCGGTTGTACGCCGAGTTCTCACGCACTGAAAAAAAAAAAAAATATAAGGCCCTGTTTTCGAAACCTGTGAATGGGAATGCGGATCAAGTCGTTTCTCTGTTGGCATCAAGAGAAAACGTGAGCTTGGGACTTCAATCATCGTATGCTCAGCAAGTTACTGGACTCAAGGCCATGTACAAGGTGTGGGGAATATGAAGGCATGAATTTATGTGGTCTTCCGTCATGACAGTTCATTTTTTGGCATCTGACAGTTTATCGACAACTTGGTGGGGGCGAAACATGAAGTGGCGTACAATGCATCATGGAGACGTTTGATTGGTGCTGGAAAGTCGATGTCGCAAACGTGAGTGTGTTGTGTGGCGTTCGAGGGTATCACCTGCTTATTCGATTTCGACTAATTCAGTGTCGCCGACGACTTGGGAGAGTCTTTTAAATCAGCCATTTCGTTCGCTACTACTGTCGATACAAGAGACGACATTGGGCTTCCAACGTCTGGGCATTACCTTAAAACCCTGATTGTTGAGTTCTTTTTTTTTTCGCCACCATTTTTGTGTGCTGACTTTGCTTCATTCCCGTTTGTCGGACAGGAGGGAGCAGGACTTGGCGGTGACATTCGTCACGTCAAGACCAACGTGGATGCGCAAATGAACTTTCCCCTGGGACATGGATTTGTAAGTCTTTCTGTTGTCTTGAGCAGAAATCGTTTAACAATGTTTTCGGCCTTTGGTCAAAAAATCAGAGTGTCGCGTCTACTCTTAAAAGTGGTGTGCTTTGGTCATTAGGCGCTGGAAAATCCCGAGTCAACGACCGTTTTGCTTCATCAATCCGTGGGTTTACCCAGAATGGCGTGGGACCCAAAGATGGCAGTTGCGTTCTCTTCTTTGACCCATTTCTCTCATAATTTTCTTTCGAATCTACCCAAGTCACTTAATGTTAATTCTTCAGACGACTTTGTGGGTGGCGATCTGCTTGCGTCTGTCGGAATCAGTCTGTACACCCCACTTCCATTGCTCGAAAACAAGCCAATCAAGGGCCACTTTTTTGCGAATGCGGGCAACATGGTCAAATACGATTCGATCAGTTGAGTCTAGATTCAGTTTAACACGAGCATAGTACTGGTTGTCTGAATCTAATGTTCCCATCATCAGAGCCGGACTTTAACGCGTCCACAAGACAGCTCTTCAGCAGCGTCAGCTCAGCAGTTGGAGTTGGTATCGCAGCCCATTTCAGCTATCTGCGGTTTGAGTTGAATTACTGCCTGCCTGTGAGTCTCAGTGCGACGGATAGAGTCAGGCCAGGTCTTCAATTTGGATTGGTGAGTTTGCTCTTCGTGTATTTATGCCCGCCCTTTATTATGTATATTTGCGAACATATTCTGAATGTGCTGGTCTTGTTCAGGGCCTGAACTTTGAGTGAGTCCTTCATGCAGACAGTTTGAATAACAATAAACCGTGTTGGATAAAAATAAAAAAGGTGCATAAAATCTTTTTGCAACCCAACAACACCATCTCACCCCGCACAAACAGCCACAGCATGTTCAAGATCCTCCCTTCCTCTCACCACGCCTCTCTCAAAGCCCAAGCGTCTGGTGCTGACGCGCACTCGCAGTACAAAGTGCATGACACGATGCGTAACGGTATCCACACGGTCCGGTCCGACGTCATTGCCGGTCACCCGCTCGAAGCCCACTTGGAGAACGTGAGTGTGCCACATACACCCCACTATGCCTGGCGTATAATCTGCAACCCTTGTCGTGGTTTTTAAATTTTATAATTTCTGCGACGCGCGTACCACCGCTCCCTTTTTTATTTTCTTTTCGCTGCATTCTCACCTCACCATGCAGTGATATTGCTTGATTAACCGAATTGGTTTTGAAATCCGAATGCGCGTTGACTCTCCTTCGAATCCTTTTTTTTTCATGTCACCTTTTTTTTGCTTGGTCCCGTTCTCACCTTTATGATTTACTCTCTAACAGTGGGATCTGACTCAAGAGCAACTCAAGCTCGATATGGCTCGCAGCGTTTATGGTCTGCACCAGCCGCTCCGCCTCCAAATGGAAAAGCACCTCGTCAACCAGGTAACTCCCGTTACATATTCGAACCGAAACAACATAAAAACAGTGCATTCAACAACATCAACAACTTTATACAATACACCACATGAATGTTTAGCCGAAACGACTTTCCGTGCTGAAGCAGTCAAACATTGCGCAGGATATTTTGAGCGGAAAGGACTCGACGATTGACTTTGAGGACTTTTTGGGCGATCAGGACCCGAGTTTGTTTTTGCTGGATGTGCATGGTTGCGCGGAGAGGCAGTTTGGGTTGTCGAGAACCGGCGCTCCTTTGTGAAGAAAACAACCCAAAAAAAACTGTTTGTTGCTGTTGACTGTCGAGGCGGCAACGTGAGCGATGTGAAAAAATAAACTCACGCAAACCCACAACAACGACAACCACCACCACCCGATAACATCTTACTATTTTATTCATCATTATTTAATGCCTTCAGTCCTCCTCCTCCTCCTGCACGGGAGGGTCAATGTACCTCTCTTGGACGTCTTGAATTTCTTCAAAATATTTCAAGTAGTTGCTGCTTCCAATGGCCCAGAGCATGCTTCCTTCCTCCTCATCTTTAGCAAAATAACCGTTTGCCCGATCCATCTGCTCAATCAGCCGCTTTACACTTGCTTTATCCTCCACACACAGCGTCGAATACCCAACAATACCAAACTCCTCAACAAGCTCACACACAGCTTCGTTTAATTTCGCAAAACGCGGTGTGGCGCCATGCGGGTCGTTGCGCAAGGTATCCAGCAGATACGACAGGTCCTGGACCTCCGTGTAAAAATCGAGTTTGAAGGAAAGCGTGCCATATGTTTGAATAAGGTCGACTTTGGATAGGACGTTGACGTGAGGCTGGCTTAAGTGGAGCATGGTTTTAAGGCTGAGAAGCAGGCTTGAGATGTATTTGGAGGCGTCGGTGCAGAGGTGGGCGTCGACCATGTGGACGATTGTGATCTGAAAGGAGAGGGAGGAGAGTTACGAAAGGGCGGGAATGATTGCCGTTTAGTTTTGCATGTATTTTCAGGACGTATTCGATCCTGCGCTTACCCGAAAATTGTGTTTTTCGAGTTTGTGAAGTATATTTCGCATGGCGTTGTTGTGTGTGTAAAGCTCAACCTGACCCGGACAGTCAAAAATCAGATACTTGTCTGTTGTTTTTTGGATGCATTCGCAACGCAAAGGTAAGAATGTCTCCGTGAGGATCAGCAGCGGTGTCGAGAAAGGAAAGAAACGAAACCTTTGACGTCCTCCAGCCGCTTCAACAGCCAGTCCATATTTTTTTCCAGATATTCCATGCAATAGATGAGCCCTCCATTGGGGCCAAGTCCGAATTCGGTCATGACGTCGTCGAGAGTAATGAGCTCCGCAATGTCGACATCGCAGCGGTATCTGAAAGCGTGGGCAGCGTTCGAATTCGGCAATGTTCTTCAGAATCAATCATTTGGTACATTGGTATCAAGCGGTCTTACGGTAGTCCGTCGTTCGCGGGGTCCAAGTTGATGACTGCGTTCTGTCTCTTGGTGAGGTCAAAGAACTGCTGCAGACCATGGCAGGCTGTTGTCTTTCCGCTTCCTGTCAGGCATCGCAGCATGAGAGATTGAGCGTCAGTTCAGCTGTGTAAAGCTTACCCGGTGCTCCAAGGAGAACACTTCCGAATTCAACCATCTGGTATGTGCTTTATGTCAAAAAGTTTTATAGTAAATTCAAATAAATAAAGATGGGCGACATCTCGACAGCGTTCCAAGAAAGCCTTCGCAACTTCAACGCCAACAAGACGCCCGCCTCAAACACGGGCGGAATCGGCGCATCCATCTCGAATCTGTTTGGTGCTGGCTCGTCGAACGCTGCGGGATCCTCGGCCTCAGCGGGGGGCACGGGGGCCATGGACTCACTGCTTGGTGGTGTGCGTAGCGCCACACAGAACATATCATCGACCCTTGGATTGTCAACGAGAGAAACTCCGGAGCCAGAGTTTTGCGGGCTGACATCGTGGCAGGTTGCTGCCCTCAATTATTCCAATCAACAAAAACATCTGATTGTGATACTCCCAGCGATTCATTGGGTTCTGTGCTACTTTTGCTATGGCGTCTTTCTGTTTTATGGTTGCGCTTTTTTCCTTGCCGCTTATGGTGAGGAGCTCTTTCTGAATTGGAGTGTTTTTTCGTGGACCTGCCTTCCACGACGCGCTTTAACAGCTATAATGGCACAACTTGTCTTGCTGATACAATCCTATTTGCCAGGTCATCTCACCTCCGAAATTCGTGACCCCCTTCACTCTTGGATCTCGTGAGTCCCATGCTTCCCATCCGAAGCCCTCCTGTCTCTGCTCTAATTTTCCTTCGCCGTGTTTTCCGTTTCTAGTCCTGGCTATTTGCAGTTTTGCTCTCATCAAAGGACCTCGTGCTTATTTGAAAGATTGCCTGAGCAGAGAACGTATTGCCTGGACAATCATGTATTTTACTTCGCTGGGACTGACTCTGTATTTCTCGCTGCTTGTAAGTCGAATTTATATTGAACGGTCGAATATTTTGGATAGTTCATCCCGGCTTGATATTTCACCATCGTTACACATCTATACAATTCTGATTTTTCGCATTCCAGTTGCACAGCTACCTTTTGACCATTGTCGCAGTCGTGATTCAAATGTTCACACTTGTGCGCTTTTTTGGGTCATATGCTCCAAGCATGCGTAAGCTCTTTTTCAATGTTGTTTTGCAATGCTTTCTTGTCGCACGTAAGCTGACTCGAGAATATCCTTCTCTTTTTTATCATTTTCTTGTCTTTCTGTAACGCAGCGAGCCTGTCGGTAAGTGCTAATCTTCCGGAATACTGTCCGTTTACGCGACTAATTGCCATTGCAGATGCTCTCCATGTTCGGAGGAGGAGGTGGTGGAGTGGCACTGCCTGTGTAGGTACAGGGCCATGCTGGGCCGCAGTGCTGGGTTGCTTGAATATAAACAGTTCAGAGTTGAAGGATGCAATTGTGTCTTTTTTCCAAAAATTTCCGCAGCAGCCTTTTGAGCTTAAGCCACCCATTTCCAGCGCAGAAGTTTTCGCGTTTTTTCTTTGCCCGCCAAACCGACATCACACGCCAGAAGGCCGCCTCCCCCTCGAACCATCCACGTTAATATATCCTCGCGTACGGACAAAGACCCGTGGTACTCGAAGAGACTTGTCGAGCTGTCAAGCAACCAAGCCACGCACCACGCACACAACTCCGCATCGGACATATCTCTCCCGAAGCACACAATCAGCCGACACCTAAAAATACGCATCGGCCGTTAACAAAAAACACATTCACATGCTGTCGACATCGAGGGTCAGACGCAGCGGAAGCAGCGTGGGAAGCGGCGGCGAAGGCGAGGAACCGCAGCAGCAGCAACACCAACACCAGCACTCACAACTACCACCACCACTGCAAACTACGCACCACAGCCACCTTCAACATCACAATATACAGCAGCAGCTGCAACAACAACTGGACGCGTCTTTTGAATATTCATCCGCTGCAGCAGCGCCGCATCCAATGAACCCATCCGTCAACTCGCTCCAAAATATGGCCATGAGTCTAAACATGGGCATGAGCATGGACATGGAGATTCACATGCAAAACATGCTCTCCCTCTCGTATCCGAGCATGTCCTCATCCACCTCTGCCCAAGACTACCCAGCATCCATGTACGCTCTATCCCGCTCTCATTCTATGGGCCACTTGCACGACACGGACGACCAGGAGGACCCGGACTGGGACAGCCCAAATGAGTTTGCACGGCGGGATTTGATAGACCCTGACGCGTCCATGCATCCATACAATGACAGGAAGGCCCGGAGAAGGCCCAGTGTCTCGAGTATCACCAAACGCGTTAAACGAGGGAGTGAAGGTGGTGGCGACAGCAAGGACCCCAAATTCTGTCTGAGTGACCAGGTGGTGACGATGGGTGCCTTTTCTTATCAAATTGTGTACCGTAGACCTCCAGTTGAGTCATCGTTTTTTTTTTTTTTTTGGGCCTCATGCATGGGCACTTGATTTCCGCGCTTGTTTATTTTTTCCGGTGGCCTTTTCCCATCGGTTTATTGAACCAGGCTGTCAGTTGTGCTAATTTCAATATTTTCAGATTTCCTATGCCGACCTTATAACTTATGCTATTGCCCAAACCGATGACAAGCGACTTAAGCTGCAATCCATTTACACATTCTTAACATCCACTTTTGGATACTTTAGGCACAACCCTGCCAAGCGGGGATGGGAGGTGAATCCCAAAAAATTATTTCCACAACAGCAAAACCGTAATCCCCTAACTCCATCAAACCCCACTGACAGAACTCAATTCGGCACAATTTATCAATGAAGTCAAAATGCCGGTTCCGAAAAATCAAGGAAGAAGAAGACAGCGAAAAAGGATGCTACTGGAGTCTGAACCCGACGCAGCCATTCCACAGTGACAGCATAGACAATGCATGGGATACTGCCGAAAAGCTAGAATTCTGGCAAGGTGTTTTGTACTACAAGCTGAGTCCTGCTCAATCGGCTCCGGGCGCTCCTCCCCTGTTCCCTGTTCTCTTCAGCGAGGATGACCGCAGATTCTACCCTGACATGTACACATTTGATGAAAGCGGAAACTTTGGAAAGTTCAAACCAAATTCTGCGGAACCAGCTGGATCCGCCGCGAGAAACGCGGCCATGTTTGGGCAAGGGTCTCGCTTTGGAGCTGGGTTTATGCGTGGCGTTCTGCCCATTCCAACACCACCTTACCGAAATATTATGGTTCAAGCGCCTGGCGAGGTTCTGGGTGTTCCTCCTAAAAGTGAAAAACCCGCGAGTGGGTCGAACGGAAACGGGCAGCCGAAAAAAGCTCCGGGCGCTTCCAAAAAGGCTTCAAAACTTGCAGCCGCCGCAGTTGCAGCACCGTCTTTAGCATCATCTGTGCCATTACCGGCAAACAACGCAGAGGAAGCTTCGCGGCCCAGAGCTTCCGCAGACGCCGAAACTGGGGATCTTACCGGGCCGTCACTTTTGCGCAGACGGTCCGACGCGTCTTCTACAACTCTTGGCGGGTTAGCAGGCGCCTGGCCAACTTCCTCAGACGATTCGGAGGGGCATCACGATGATGATGATGACGAAGAAGAGGACGATGATGACGATGAGTTTCGTGGCCAGCCAAGTGCGCGTGTCCCTTCATGGAGGCACAAGTCTTCACATCATGAGTCTACTTTGGGACGAGAATATGAACACGATGACAAGAAGCAATCCCGTCCACGAGATCAGCCGAATTGTTCTAAAGAAAACTCTGGAAGAAACCATTCGTTGGGCCGTGATAGCGACATGTACGGCACCGACAGTATGATGGCTACCGATGCCCCACTTCACGGAGACTCTTCACCGGCGCGTCAAAGGTATCGTCCTGAGAATGGAAACTGGATCCAGTTTGTGTATGACTCTCAGATGGCGGCCTCTTCATTCAGAGGAAAAGACCTTCATGAGCAATTTTCACGGATGAAGGGTTCCTATTCACATCCGTCGTCCCTATATCACCGCTCATCTAGCTGTATGATGAATGTTGAGCAAGATGGTCGTGAATACGGTGGCGACGATAGTCAGCAATATCTCTTTGATCTCTTTAATGACGGTGGTAATGACGCTTCCAGTGAGGAGGCGAGCTTGCTGTTTGGTGACATGGAGCAGCACCAAGGATGCGGCGGACTTGCACCTTTGATCAATGTGTCCAGTTTGGACATTGAGAGGCTGATTGCGGATCCAACTGTGGCAACGGCCGGTGATGCTGGCTCGCACGGGTTTCAATACTTTGTGTGAAAGTGGTGTCGCCTTTAATGAGCTCCCTTCAAATGGTTTATAATTTATTATTATTATTCACTCCCTCCACACCCTACTAGCCTGCCTGCACCTGTTCACATGCCTTTGTACATTTCGTATTTAATCCGCTCCCGTATTTTGGTTGCATGCATTCCGTTTTTTTTTTTATGGAACCGCTCGTTGTTTCGATGAGGTGTGTTGGAACCGCTCCTTCTTTCATACTGGTGGTGTTTTTCCCATTTTCATTTGCCGCTCGCTTTCTTTGTTTATTTTGTACCATGCACGTTATTTAAGTCAACCCACTACCGCAGCGCTTTTGCTTCAGTCCTGGATTTATTGTTTCTGATATGGTAGAGGTGCCGGTATAGACTGTGTGCTGTTTGTTCCTCTTGGTCCTGTGTGCTTTGTCAATTCTTCCTATAATATTATGGTCTTATTTATGCCTCGTTCTTTTCATTGGACAGTTCTGATGGGCGGGCCACGGAAGCTGCGGCTCCGGGATTCCGGCTGAACAGAAATTTCCAAAAAAATGCTTGAGTTGGTTCTCGCTCAGCTTCTCGTTGCAGCCGCCGCCGCCGCGACGATTGCGTCCAGAGGAGATGTGTCTGCTGGTACCATAAGCTGGTACGCACAGACATCCAAAACCCAAGTAGCCTTCAACACATCGACTACTGCGACACTGTTGGATGTGCTTTCAAGCGACACAATCCGCGTACGAACCATCTTACACAACAGCACCTTCGTGGAACCTCATGTAACGACACCGATGGTGGTCCCTAACGGCGGCGCATGCACCGACAAGCATTCGCAGCTTTTCCGCGTCAACCCCACGAACAGGGACCCGCAGCCATGCCAGTCTGTCGACAGCGTTTCTGTCTCCGAAACGCACGATGCCGTTGTTATCGTCTTTGAAAGAGTGGAAATCCGCGTGTCGCTCTCTCCCATGCTTCTTCAGATTGCCGTTGACGGGGTTCCTGTCATGCAAGAAACCACGCCGTTGACCTTTCTCACAACTGGGCAAACTGTGCAAACAGTCACCCAGCAAGACAGTGAACAATACTACGGAGGCGGGATGCAGAACGGCCGGTTTACTCACAAACAACAACTCATCCAAATCGAGCGGTCCGTTAACTGGGACACGCAAGGCTCGCCGAACGCAAGCCCGTTCTACGCATCGTCTCAGGGATACGCCGTGTTCCGAAACACGTTTGCGCCGGGCGTTTACGACTTTCGCGGTGATATTGCGAGTGCGACACACAATGAAACGCGCTTTGACGCGTTCTTCTTTCTCTCTCCCGAGCATGGAGTGAAGAAACTGATTGATGCGTACACTCGCTTGACGGGTCGGCCCTTCTTGCCGCCAATGTACGGTCTCGAGATGGGCGACTCGGACTGTTACCTGCACAACGCCAATCGTGGCGAGAGGCATACTCTGGAATGGAGCAAGCGAGTTGCTGATGGGTATGTCGACAATGACATGCCTGTGGGTTGGTTGCTCGTGAATGATGGCTATGGATGTGGGTATGAGTCGTTGCCAGAAACAGCAGACATGTTGGGTGCCAGGAATATGACGATGGGGCTATGGACAGAGTCTAATTTAACCAACCAGCCCTTTGAGGTGTCACAAGGAAAAGTTCGCGTGCGGAAGCTTGATGTTGCCTGGATTGGGGATGGGTATGAGTTTGCATTGACCGGATGTGAGCAGGCGTTTGAAGGCATTGAAGCGTTTAGTGACGC
Organism: Chytriomyces confervae; assembly: GCA_006535975.1. Classification (NCBI taxonomy): domain Eukaryota; kingdom Fungi; phylum Chytridiomycota; class Chytridiomycetes; order Chytridiales; family Chytriomycetaceae; genus Chytriomyces; species Chytriomyces confervae. Next base: position 69,785 of record QEAP01000021.1, read on the forward strand.
AAGGGGTTTCGTCTGGACCGTCGAAGGCTGGGCTGGAACTCAACGATGCGCTGTCATGTGGACTGGAGATCAGAAAGGGACATGGGAAAATGTCCGCTTCCATATCCCCACGCTGCAAGGCAGTGGCTTGTCGGGCCAGGCGTGGACGACGGGTGACATTGATGGCATTTGGCTTGGCAGCACGGAAACATATGTGCGAGACTTGCAACACAAAGTGTTTGCCCCTGTTCTCATGAGCATGAGCGGTTGGGGTAAGGCAGTCATATTTTTATTCATTGCGGTCTTCTCACAGAACAGTCTTATGGAAACACAGCACCGTATGACAAGCAGCCATGGACGCATGGAGAACCTTACACTTCAATCAATCGAAAATATCTTCGCCTGCGGGAATCCCTTCTTCCTTACTTGTATTCCTTTGCAGCGGAAGCACATCTCACTGGAACACCACCTGTCCGACCTTTGCTGCTCGAGTACCCATCCGATCCCGTGACCCACACAACTGCGGTGCAATACCAGTTTCTTTTTGGAACGCAGTTCCTGGTAGCCCCCGTATACGATAACCGGACAATACGCGACGGCATCTACTTTCCCGAAGGAACTTGGATCGATTATTGGAACGGCGATCGATACCATGGACCCAGCACAGTCGATGGATACGCAGCGCCTTTGGAAACACTCCCGCTTTTTGTGAAGGAAGGATCCATTATTCCTATGTGGCCTGCCACTGTGAACTCGTTCAAAGAGCTGTTGCCAGATCAAGAAATCACCTTGGACGTGTTTCCACATCAAGAATCCGGTGTGACCCGGTTTCGTATGTATGAGGATGATAAAGTGACGCGCAAGCATCGTCAGGAAGAATATTCAATCCAAGAGTTTCGTCTTGAAACAACTTCTGCTTCCACCATTGTTGTTGACATTGGAAGCATTGATGGGGAATATGAAGGTAAACCTGATGCAAGGGGATACTGGCTTGTGCTTCATTTGGCCCCTGGGACAAGAGTTGTGAGAAGCAGTCACAGATTTGTTGTAACTGGTGAAGTGGTTAAAGCACGAGTGGAGAGCTTGGCATGGCAGGAATCTGCGACGGTATCCTTTGAAATTGAGGCAGCGGTAGCTGCATTGTCTTACCAGGAGTGATGGGAGGTGGTCAAGATTTAAACGAAGCGCATGATCTTTGGTGAATGAGTAAATGGAACGTGTCAAACAGCAAATTTACACTTTAAAAAAATGAGCGAAGAGACGCCCATTGTCGAAGCAGCGGCGAATGCAACCGCGTCCTTCGGAAGCACGATCGTGCGCACGTTCAGCGAGGATCTTCCGCTGTTTGTGATCTACCTCGTGAGCGACCCACTGAAGGCCCTTCAGATGTCCCACATGGTCGTGCTGCTTGTACTGCTGCCTGCCCTTGTGCTGTGGGTGCAGGGCCAGATGGCTACAATCCGTAAGGCCAGGAGCATCGATGTGAGTGTTTTACGCTTCTCTTTCTGTTTTGTTCATACCCCCCGCCATATTTCTTTTATTGTGACTGTGTGTCTGGTGAACTAACGCTCTCTCTCATGATCTCCAGCGTGATGCATTCATCGAAGAAGATGCGCCCTCGCCCGAGGACATTGCCAAGATGGAAAATGAGGCAAAAAAGTCCCCACAGAACAGCGCCGTGTGGCAAATTGGTGTGTCCGCAAAGGCCGTTGCTGTGTCAGAGGAAGCCTCGTTACTCGGCTTTAACTTTGCCCGCTCCCCGACTGCCGCTCACCCGGCTGCGCGGGAGATCTCGGATACTATCCTGCTCGTCATGATCAAGCCGTTCGAGGGAGCCCCCCGCAGACCCGCCGTTGTTGCATTCTTGCCCTCGCGTGTGTGCTCTCCGGCTGTTGTGGCGGAAGTTGCGAAACGAATCATGCAGGTGCTGCCTGATACTCGTGTTACGACCATGGAGGAGATTCAGGACGAGATGCCGAAGATTGTGGAGAAGAGGAAGGCTGAAATCGCAAACAACCCTGCGTTGGCGGCTCCCTCAGTTGTCCAGCAATCGCAACAGGCCGCTGCTGCCGCTGCCGCTCAATCTGCGGCTGCGGCGGGCGAGAAGCCAGTTCAGCCAAAACTTCCCATGAACCCGACCCCTTCCCGTGGCTGCTTTGTTTGCAAGAAGGAAATTGAATCTAAAATCAAGCAGTGCAGTGCATGCAAGAGTGTCATTTACTGCTCGGCGGACTGTGCAGTATGTGGACTTACTTGTACTGCGCATCTGGTCGAATTCAATTAACCCCTTTTCTTCGCGGCGCACAGACAAAAGACTGGCCCAACCATAAAATCATGTGTGGCATCTACAAGGCCAACATGCAGCGACTTACTGACGAAAACCTCAACAACTTCCCTTTCACCTGGTACACGAGCGAAAAACGTCTCGACAACTACAATCAAGTCCCCTTCCTGGTCGAAAATGAATTGCACAATGTGGGTGTATACCGTCGTCTTTGTCAATGCTTCCAACAGTTGCAATGGGGTGAGCTCTCTGGTGAGCTTGCCGTTCAGATGGAGGCCGACGCTGTAAAGGATGATGAAAAGAAACGTTTCTTGCTCACTGGATTGCCTCTGGAACTTTTCCCATTGGGTCGGCCTCCGAAAGCGGGTGTTTCGCCTGAAAGCATTGCATCTTGGGAGGACTGGTACAAGGCCTACAACTTGCCTCTCTCCAGCCCTGTGGCTCTTGTTTTTGAAATGCCCCTTACTGTTTGGTATCTGATCAAAAAGTATGCCCCCACAAGAACTGTGAATGGTAAATGCAAATATCGCTGTCTTGAAATATCTTCATCCTCTGATGCAACTCTTTATTTTGCGTGAAACCACCTTTTAGGCCGCCGCCAGCTTACTCTTCATCTTCTCGGTCCCGAGCGCGAGGCAGATCTTGTTCATATTTTCACATATATGCTTCCTTTGCTTCCAAATACGGACATCATCCTGCACATGGTTGGTCCAACCGTCTCCAAACGTTTGCGCCCCGAACACACAGCCTACTCCTTCACCTCCGGAACCAGCACTTTGAACGTCACCCTGACAAGCGCCGAATACAGCTCTGTACACTATGACTCATCCTACTTTGGCAGCGTCAACAAAAAGACACAAGGAGCCACTCCACCCGATCTTGTCATCATTCTGAATGGTGGAGTGTTCCAATACCAGACATTTGCGCCAACTATCAAGTTGTTGATGGACAAGGGAGCACGAATTGTGTTTACGGAGCCAATTGAGACCAGTGCAGTTGTGATGGGCAAGCAGTTTGAAGGAATGAAGTGGAGCTTGACTGCACCAATTGAAGTGAATCCGTTCAGGCAGCCGGTGTTTCAGTGGAAGAAGGAAGTCAATTTGCCGGGATGGAGCAACGGATTCATTACTGGTGCGGGTAAGCTTGAAGGAGTCGCACAAGAGTAACCGGTGTGGGAAAGAAGGGCGAGAGATGAGCGGATTATTTCTTTTACGTTTCTTGGGTGGGTTTTTTTTGTTGGGATAAGGAAGAGTATGGGGAGTGTGGAAAATAGCCATCTGGAATGAATGGAATGTAGTGAATGAATGAATACTATGGTCACTTCTTTTTGGTTTCTGGTTGCTTGAAGAACGCCCAGTCGGAAGGAGTCTTGCTCTGCGCAACAAAGTACGCCACATCCCTGCCCTCACCATCCACCGAACTCAAATCAGCACCTTTCTCCAACAAGGTCCTTGCTACACCCACATGACCCCCCATAACAGCCCGCATCAGTGGTGTTGTCTGCAAGCCACAGGTACGGGCATTGACGTTGGCACCACAGCTAATCAGCAGCGCCACAACCTTCTCATGACCCCCGCGTGCGGCGTAGTGCAGCGGCGCGTATCCGGAGGCGTCGACGGCGTCGGGACCCTTGGACGCCACGAGCTGGGCCACGCGCGCTGCATTGCCCGACGCCGCAGCTGCGTGGATGGAGCGTGAAAAGTCCATCTCGTCCATGTTCTGGTGGAGTGACGCGTTGCGAGTGTTAACAGTGCATGTGCATGACTCTCCGTGTGCCATTTTTATAAAATATTTGCAATAAATATTCCTAACCTAAAATGGAAGCGTTTGCCCGCATTGACGACTTCCTTGCGCAGGACGGCGACGGTGACAATAACGACGAAGAAAGCGGAATCAGACATCCTTTCGAATGCGACGCGATTTGGCCGCAATCCGAAGAAGAAGACTTGGATTTCGAGAACCCAAACGACGAAAGTCTCTTTCCACTCGGCCTCGACTTTGCGGACTTGGACGCGCAACTCGAAAAAGTCGGGTACAATTTACAACTGCTCAACTTGAACTGGGACAGCAGCGAATCCAGAGCACCTGCTCAAGCATACTCGTCCGAAGCAAATCATACACAGCAGTCGTCCATGTCCCAAACAATTTGCCGTCATCTTCTTTCAGGCGGCTGCTACAGGTCGGACTGTTGGTTCAGCCACGACCTGTCAAATACGGTCTGCAAATACTTTTTGCAAGGGTTCTGCTCAAACGGCGACGAGTGCCCGTTTCTCCATGACACACATCGCATTGTATCTTCCGTCTACGATTCAGTTCACCCGGATATACCTCAACAATATGATGATAATGATGGAACGCATCAAGACTTTGACTCATCCACATTTCCATCCTTATCCACCTTGGACGCCAAAACACCTGCGAAATTCGATTTTTGGGGCCCCACTTTGGCATTTAACGAAGTCTTGAAGCGCGAAGCTCCGGCTTTATCTGACGCTGCACGAAAAGAATATACCGGCGACGGCGGTTTCGCCAAAACCGTGGCAAAAGGAACTGCAGCGCGGTACTTTGACGACAGCCAGGAAGGCCGCAAAATAAAACTGTCAGGAGTCAAGTGGCTGGGGACGGGTGGGGACATGAATTCACTGTACAAGAAACACCGTAAAGAAGCCGGTGAAGCAGCTGTTGAACGAAATCGAATGTTTCAACGCGCTGCGGAAGCATATCGAAGCGGAAATATGGCGGCCGCAAAGAAGTTTTCTCAAGAAGGTCATCGATTAGATGGGATCGTCAGTCAATACAACGCGAAAGCCAGTAGTGACATTTTTCAAACTCGAAATGCGTCCTCTGCGGTTTCAGACACTGAACGAATGCTGGATTTACACGGGCTGCATGGGAATGAAGCCATCTATTTCTTGGACGAGTCTTTGGCTCGTTTAAAGAAGGAACGCTTTGTGGGTGTTGTTAGCGTTGTCACGGGAACGGGGCATCACTCCCAAAGCTCCATCGCGAAAATTGCACCTCTTATTCGAGATTACCTGAGAAAGGAAGGTTTACGATATAAGGAAGCAACGCTTGAAGATGGCCGAGGTGGCTTATTTGTCCTGAACCTGTCATGACAACTTAACTCCGCACCACATACGGCCATTTATTTTCAGTCTCTTAATAAAGTACTCTCATTTCTCATCCATATCATAGTACGCTTGCTCACACGCAAAATGTTCGAAAAATGTTCAAGCAGTTTTTATTTTTTAAATGCTTCAAGCAGACCGCTAACAGTGAGGCCCAGTCCACCAGCCAGAACCAGTCCCGGCCCAATCATTTTCGCGCCGAAACCCATATGCCTCACTTTCATAAGACGAAGTCCGCCATACGTAAGAGCAGCAACTCCGGCGCTAACAATGACGCCAGGAGTAATGGACCAGTCCAAATTCTCACTCCCATCACGCTTGCTGTTCGCCTTTGCGTTTTCATTCTCCGCAACGTCTGCAGTTTTTGGTATTTGAAAAGTGTCGGGCACACTGAGAACGGTTCCATCGTCGCCTTCCAACTTCGATGCCTCATTAGCATCAAGATTGACCATTTTCCCACCTACGTTCACCAGTTTTGGAGCTCGTCGTCTTTTGACTACGGCTCCTTTGCCAAGCTTAACGACCTTCTCCTCTGATGCAACACCAGCGTCTTCTAGATCGAGACCACTTTTCTCCGAAGTTGAAGCTGCACCGGGCTCGTCACCACCGATGATACTCAGTAACTTCCCTTCCAAAAAGAATTTCCCAGTTCGAACAATCTCAACTTCGACCCATCGCCCCAATAGCCTCTCATCTTTCGGTACAAGTATTTGTCGATATAACTTGTCATGCCCAACATAGAACTTGCCGTCGCTGCTCAATTCAGTGACGAGCGCTTTCGTCACCAAACCTTCAAGCCCTTCATTCGGTTGATGCTCGTTGAAAAGTTGCGAAACAATCCGACTTCGTGCCTTCACTAATTCACTCGGTAGACGTGGAAGAAGCGCTGCAGGTGTACCGGGACGGCTATAGAACTGGCTAATATGAAGCACAGTGAAGGTATGTTCTCGAAGAAGTTCCATAGTTTCCTGAAAGTCTTCGTCCGTTTCGGTTGGGAATCCGCAGATAATATCGGTTGCGACGGTGCATCCGTTCGGTGTTACGCGTTCTCGTAGGGTGGTGACAATTTGGGAGAAATCTGCGACAGTATATTGACGACGCATTGCATCAAGAACGTTGTTCGAGCCGGATTGAACTGGCACATGGAGGAAAGAGAATACGCGAGGGTGCGACAGGATTTTCACCATTTCGTCCAGATGCTCAAGAATGTAAGGTGGATTTGTCTATCATCGCCGTCGGCCCGTTAAACTTCTGACATTCAGAGACTGGGATAAATGAAAAACTCACCATTCCAACTCGCAACATGGTGCCACTGTCATGGTAGCGTTCTAGAATGGCGACAATTCCCCAGAGAAGCTCCACAATGCTTACGCCAATATCGCGACCATAAGCACCAGTATCTTCGCTCGTCAGCCAGATTTCCTTGACGCCTTCCTGAATTACAGCTTCAACGCGCTCCCAAATCTCTTGCGGTGAGTACGATCTGCATGTCGAGACTCGAGTAAGTAAATTAACCCGTTTGCTGATGTCGAACTCACCCCAGATCACCACGCGCATGCTTTGTTTTGCAGTACGTGCATTGATTCAGACATCCCTGTGTCGACAGTGACCGATTTAGTCGACCCAATTGTGATGAAAATGCAAAGGCCACGAACCGTATTGATGGGAATAATTTCAACGTATGGGTTTCTCCTGACTTTCGGCAAGTCCAACTTGGCACCACCTGCTTTACGCTTTTTCACAACAACATAGTCGCCGTCTGCTTCCGTTCCTTCTTTTTCGACTTCGACTTTCTTCTCCCTAGTCAACCGAATGACGTTTCCTTTGAGTGTCTCTTCAACAACTTCCACCACACGATCAATTTGCTGCACTCCGACCACAGACAGATTATCCCATTCTCTCCCCTTCCCTTTTCCTCGTCCAATACTGCCCCCCACCGTTCCAGACGCTTGGGGAACACAGCCAGCAACCACAACCTATCCCAGAATTCAAATGGTGAGCGGATCGTTGGCGCAAAATGAACAGCATTACCTTTTTTCCAGCCCCTTGACCCCGCTTAATGTCGTTGATGAAAGAAAGCTCCGACGGGCCTTTGACTGTGCAAGAATTCAGCAGCCACAAGTCCGCATCCTCCTTCTTTGCATCCTCAAATACAACAGAGTACCCATGTGATGATAAAAGTCCAGCCATGTATTCGCCGTCTATGTGATATGGTCAATTGCAATCCGTTTCCGATTCAATCGCAACGCAGCATATCTCACCAGAGACGTTGTGCCCGCATCCCCAAGTTTTCACCCACACCTTTGCTTGCCCCGGCAAGAACAAGTCCGATTCAGTTTGAATGCTGTCCGCATTCGCATTCACATTCGCATTTTGCACAGGGGTTTCCTCCCTCTTGCTGTGACTCAGGGTGACTGCTCCACCGATTCGGTCGTCATCGCCGTCTTGGATGGCGGTTGCGGCTTCGAACGAGACTGCCAAATCTTCGAGATCTTCTTCGTCGCCGTTGCATTCGGGTTTGCCGTCATATCCGTCTCCCCACAGCGATGTTGCTTGGTTGTCCATGTTTTTTTTCTTTTCTTTTTTCCAAGCTTGACGTTTGGAAATTCAGTGGAAAAAGTGAACTTCCCTTCAAACTTAATGCTCACCATAACATAAAACGCGCATAGAAAAAAGGGCCGGTAGAACTCATTTTTACAGCGAAGCCGAACGCGCAAGCAGTATATTTTACGAAGCATCCACGGCATGTGCCACCTCCTCAGGCAACTGCTTAACAACCATCCCGCTTAGATCCGGGGAGAACGAGCGGAAGTATTTCCGACTTGCAACGAAAAGAGATGATTGTTCATCCAGACAGGAAAGTATAAAATGCTTTCACGCATTTCCGTGTCCAATTTTATAAAACGCAGACTTATGACATCCGGATCTGCACCTGTTGCCGCCGGGGCCACGTCCATGTACGCTGGTTCGGGAAAGAACATGACTGCCACCGCGGTTATCGCTGATCTTCGCAGCGACACGGGTGAGACAACTTGTCGCCCTGAAGTTCAACAAACTGCATCCTGACTGTGTCGGTCCCTCAAGTTACCACACCCACGCCGGAGATGAGACGTGTTATGGCTGAAGCGATTGTGGGGGATGATGTGTACCAGGTTTGTTTGATTTTTTGATCCGGCGTTGGGTCCGGATTCCAGTTCAAAAAAAATGGGTTTTAAACCCGCAAACTCTACGAGCAGGAAGATGCAACAATCCAAGAACTCGAGTCATTGGGTGCGACTCTTTCCGGCCACGAAGCGGCCTTGTTTTGCGCAACTGGAACAATGACAAATCAGGTAAGCTTTTATCACAAAAAGGATGCATCTTTAAAAATCAGTGCGACACAACAGATTGGCATCCGAACTCTTTTAGTCGCCCCTCCGTACTCCATTCTTGCAGATGCCCGCTCGCACATTTTCAACTACGAGGCCAGCGGGGTTGCCCACCACAGTCAGGCCCTGATTATCCCCGTCCCGCCCGCTCCCGGCTTTTCGCACTTGACTGTGGAAGAAATTGAGAAGCGCATGATCATTGATGACGATATACATCATGCCCCTACTCGAGTCATCTGTTTGGAAAACACGCTTGGAGGAGAGGTGGGCGTTGAAAAGATTTCTTGCGCCAAATCTCAGATATTTTTTTCTTTCTTTGCTCTGCAGATCTTCCCTTTGAGCGAGCTTGAAAAGATTTCCGAGATGGCCAAGAAGCACGGAATTAAAATGCATCTTGATGGGGCACGGCTGTGGAATGCGAGCGCTGCAACTGGTGTCGACATGAAGACATACTGCCAGCTTTTCGATACGGTGAGAATATTGAGTTTTGACGGTTCCTTTCATGGTACGAGGTTTTCTGATTTTGAAACCTTATCGTGCACAACAGGTTTCACTGTGTCTGTCGAAAGGACTTGGGGCACCGATTGGATCGTTGCTCGTAGGATCTCATGCTACCATTAAAAGAGCCAGACATTTTCGCAAAATGTTTGGTGGAGGGTAAGATAACTGCACATAGCAATTCATTTGGCAAAAACCAAAAAATGGTTTCTTTATTCTTCATATTCAGGTGGCGACAAGGTGGAATTTTGGCCGCAGCAGGTTTGACTTGACTTTTTGATGATTTCTTACTCTCGCTGTTTGATGACTGGAGAACCATTTATTCATGCTCAGGCATTCACGTAATCAAGCACCATTTCCCACGCTTGAACGAAGATCACGCTACAGCAAAGCTACTCGCAGAGAAACTCACATCGTATGGGTTCAAAGTAACTCGCAAAGTTGAAACCAACATGATTTGGTTTGATTCAAGTTCTGTTGGGGTGACTGGTGATGAGCTACAGGCAGCGCTTGCATCCAAAGGAGTGCGTGTGTTTGGGGGTTCTGGCAGGGAACAGCGCTGGGTTGTGCACCACCAAGTGACTGGGGAGTGTGTCGAAGCGGTTGGAGAAGCGTTGGCCAACCTGTTTGAGCAGCGAAAGTGAGGTTCTAAATATGGAAATACATAACCATTGTTGTGCTGTTCAAATATCTCAGTCTCAATGACGAAACATCGAAAGAAGAAACGCAGAGCAGCGAAAACACCGATATGGAGTTCCGAAAACCCCAACGCACGTTGGGTTCCTCTCGAGTCCCTGCCTTTGGAGGTTTGGCAGCAGATTTTGATCCTCCTGCCAATCAATGGATTCTTGATGCAAGTAGCGCAAGCATCTCGAATATTCTGTGAAATCCTTCTCCACGACTGGCGCTTTGCGCATAGGCATATGAAATTCTTCCTGACGACGTATGCAGAGGATGAGGACCAGTTTTACTACGAAATTCTGGATGAGCAACCCAACGACCTTCCACTGCCCTACGCAGCGAGTATGCTTCGTTCATGCTTCACAGACTATTCTTACGGCAACGATTTACTGCTGGACTCCTCCCTATATTTCAGTGTATCGAAACACGCAGGCGAGAAGATTGTCTCATTCTTGGAAGACTTTCTTGATACGGACGCACGGGCTCATATGCTCGAATGGATGGTGGCATGGGCGGGTATCTCGAAACAAACAGTAATGGATATTCTGAGAAATGACAAGGACGTACCTGTTCCGCGACGTTTTATGTACACTGCTGCAAAGAATGGGTGGACTGACGTTGGTCAGCTTCTGCTCAACCGCGGATTCAAGGTCATGCCCAAAGCTGGCGGAGTTCTTGCCCCTGTCGGTGTTCTTGCTGACGACAGCATTCTTACCCATGCAGTCCGGCATGGCCAAAATGAAATGGTGGCCCTTTTGGTTCAAGACAAGCAAGTGAATATGTCAAACCACATTAACAGCTTGTACTGTTTGTCGAAATCACTTGATATTGCGGAGACTTTGTTCTTGGCTCCACGGGTTAAAAATGGGGAGTTCCTTCTTTCCATCGCGCGAGGGGATGTCGATGCTGTTACCAAACACCTTGACTCATCAGCAAACTTCAATCATGCCAATCCAAACAAATCGTGCCTCTCAGTTGCAATTCATTTTGACCAGCCTGACGTTCTCACTGTTCTGATGCAAGATAAGCGTCTATTGCTAACAGATAGCCATCACCAAAATTTGCTCAGGGATTCTGCAGTTGGGCAAAGTTGGAAGGTCTTTCGAAAACTCATTGGGCATCCGCAATCCAATCCTTTTCAAAAGAAATGGGACCTGTATAAATTATTATGCAGCGGAGATACGTATGAGGAGGATCGACTCGAGGCGTTCAAAGCATTTGTGTCACGCGAGGATGTCAAAAAATGCATGGATTGCGCACGATGGGGTGTACCCCTGCAGTTGGCTTGCGAGATTGGTGCAAAGAACTTGTTCGAGTATGTTCTTGCTGAAGCCGGTGATACTGTCGACATCAACCGTTCTGCTGTGGTTGGCGCAGCAATTAAGCGTGCAAGTACTCGTCAAAGTGGGGTTCAAATACTCAAAACTCTTGCAAGGCGCAAATTATTTCGCCCACTTGACACGGAAGGGACTGGACAGCTTGTCAGCGCGTTGCGTGCTCCAACATCACCCCTTGCTGAATACATTCTGAGCAAGGACCAGCGCTTTTTTTCACCTGCTTACTTGCAGCGTGCTTTTAATGATGCATGCAAGTCAAAAGTCAAAAGTCCTGTTGAAACTCTCAGTCAGCTACCTGGCATTCAAGTCAGCCCTAGCCAATCTGAAGTTGTTGATTCTCTAAAAAAATGAGACGAATGCCTGCATGTCTTTGACTCCACCAACCCGACCTATTTGTTGTAACTCTTTTATCAAATCAAATGACTTATGAGCACTCTCTTTAACGCGGAGAGCCGCATTGTCTTCTCCGTTAATGTCTAAAGATGAATTTATACATGACCATCGCTGTGGAGTTTATTGTTTTTCAATGACCAAATGCCGAAATAAGATACGCAGAGGGGCTGAAGGGGCGCAAGCATTGGAACAGACCAAGGAGCGCATCGCACGCCGCTGGGTTCCCATTGAGTCCCTGCCTTTGGAGATTTGGCAGCAGATCTTGATCCTCCTTCCAGTCAATATGTCCTTGATGCCAGTAGCGCAAGCTGCTCGCATCTTCTCCGACATCCTTCTCCACGACTGGCACTTTGCGCATATGCATATGAAGTTCTTCGCGACGATGAAAATACACGATGCCAAAGTGTTTTACCGTGACATTCTGGAACTGCGCGAAGAACTTCCGCTTCCCTACGCGGCGAGCGTGCTTCGTTCATGCTTCACAGGCGGCTCTTCCACCATGAATGTACTGCGGTATGTCTTTCAGTTTTCCAGAGTTACGAGGCAGGCAGGCGAGAAGATTATCGAATTCCTGGTTGACTTGCTTGACACGGACTCGCTGGCTCATATGCTTGAATGGATGGCGACATGGGACCATATCTCGAAACAACCTGTACTTGAGATTCTGAGAAACCACACGGAACTGGCTGTTCCAACAAGAGTCATGTACACTGCTGCAGCGCAAGGGTGGACTGATGTTGGTGAGCTTATCCTCAGTCGTGGATTCAACGTTACGTTTAAGGGTGATGGCACTCTTGACCGTGAGCGATTGCTTGCCCACGCAATCCGGCATGGCCACAAGGAAATGGTTGCTCTGTTGCTTCAAGACAGCCAAATCGATCTTTCGCCTGGAAATTACCGCCTGTGCCGTTTATCGAAATCATTGGATATTGCGGAGACTCTATTCTTGGACAGACGGGTTAAAAATGGGGAGTTCCTTCTTTCCATCGCGCGAGGGGATGTCGATGCTGTTACCAAACACCTTGACTCATCAGCAACCTCCACCCTTGCCGATCCAAGGAAGGTGTGCCTGTTAGTCGCAATTCATTTCGACCAGCCTGATGTTCTCACAGTCCTGCTGAAAGATAAGCGTCTGTGTCCAACAGATCACCACCACCAAAATTTGCTCAGGGATTCTGCAGTTGCGCAAAGCTGGAAGGTCTTTCGAAACCTCATTGGGCATCCGCGATCCAATCCTTTTCGAAAGGAATGGAGGCTGTACGAATTATTATGCAGCGGAGATACTTATGACGAGGATCGACTCGAGGCGTTCAAAGCATTTGTGTCACGCGAGGATGTCAAACAATGCATGGATTGCGCACGATGGACTGTTGCCTTGGAATTTGCTTGCGAGATTGGTGCAATGAACTTGTTGGAGTACGTTCTCGCTGAAGCCGGTGATGAATTTGATTTCGGCTGTGCCGATGTGATTGGCCCAGCAATCATGCATGCAAATACACGAGACGGCGGGGATCAAATGCTCTCAATTCTTGCCAGCCACAAATCATTTCGCCCAAGGGACACCCTAGTTGCGTATCACTTTGTCAACTCAATGCCCATACCAACATCGCCCCTTGCTAAATATGTTCTGAGCAAAGACCAGCGTTTTTTCTCACCTGTTTGCTTGCAGAAGGCTTTTGATGATGGGTGCAAGTTTGAAATGAAAGGAGTTGTTGAAATTCTCATTCAGCTGCCTGGCATTCAAGTCAGCCCCAGCCAATCTGAAGTTGTCGAGTCTCTCAAACATGATTGATATAGCATGCATTGAGACCCCGCCATTTGTTATTGTGGAATTTCCTCCTTTTGACTTAAGCGTTTTTAGCTCATGCTGGTTGCGACTCTTTCATCCGAAAGTAAAGAATTTAAGAACATTCACTTTGACGCCGAGAGCAATCTTGTCTTCTCCTTCAACATGCCATCCTTTGATATTACTCATTGGTTTCTTCAATAGATTGCTATACGCTCCAATAGAGAGTAGGATTCAATTATACTTTTAACGCGCTGCAAATTTGATTGACCAGAGCGAATGATTGGTTGGGTGCCGGTGTCATTCGTGTTCAAGGTGCCAAACGGTACATAAGCCAGAGAGAGCCTCTTGGTTGGTGCATCGGCTTATTGCTGCGAGCAACAACCTTCCATTCGACCTCATGTCAATTACTTCATATCCATGCCGCGGGCCTGACGCTTTAGATATCTGGCCAAGCGTGGACCTTAAAATAAAATCCGAGTTGCTGACAACCAAATGCTGCCTGCCCTTATTCGGACGTACTTCAGCAGCGGTCCGACAAGGACGCAGACGACGCCTTCCCGAACAGCTGCATACCGCGACGATGTTAGTGACAGTGACAGCGAGTATGAGGAAGAGGATGACCAGCGGAGTGCCGCTCTTCGTATGCCCCCCATATTCTTTTCAAGACTGTTTGCGCAATTGGCTGTCGACAGAAGGCTCGCACGTGAGGTTGGTATTTGGAGGGCCAGTTGGGGTTGGGTCTTTCGTCTTGTTTCTCCCAGTGCCCCTGATGTGTGTCTCCCTCTTTTAGCCTCTCGAGTCGGACGAAACATCGGAGGGGTCATCGCATGCGTCGTATCATTCAGATTCATCCTTAGCAATTCCCTCAGATGTAGACATCTTGCTTGTGTGCAGGGACTGGTTGGAGAACGGCGTCCCAGCACTTTACGCAAATCCTCCCCTCCAAGGGTCACTCTCTTTTGCAGCCTTTATTGCAGTTCTTTCAGAAAGCGTAGCGCAAGACTCAAATACTTTGTTTGATTACGCTTCCTTGGTGGAAGGTCTCGAAATCAGCGGTACTACTTTTTGTTTGGGGCGAACCCCATTATCGATATTCAACTCGCCGATGCATCGGTTTTTTGCAGGAGCGGCTGCTGATAATATTGAAATGGGAGACTTGGAGACGTCGCTGGGCCTGTGCAACAACTTGCAGCGATTCAGACTGGCGTCCTGCTTTCATATTTCCAGCAAGATTGTCCAATCCCTTGCCGACTATGCGCCCTATTTGTCAATTTTGGATCTGGAAGGATGCCCTGTTGGAGATGGATATCTATCGTGGGTGGTCTACCTGACAGAAAACGTGAAAGCGAAAGAGCCAATTCTAATGGAAACCTTTTTTTTATAGTAACTTGGTCGCTGGATGCCCAAACCTCAAATACGTTAACTTCAACAGCACCAACGTAACGTTTAAATCGCTCGATGTCATTTTGACTGGTTTGGCCCATCTCGAATCTCTATGTTTGGATGGCGCGCAACCAGACGATGATGATACCAGTGGTAGCGAAACGAAATTTATCAATGTAGCTCCTGCCCGAGCAAGGCGGGCTTCTTTTATTGCTGCGGCCGCGAATGCAGATGTTGCTGCGAAACGAGCTGCAGGGATTCGTGGACCCACAGCCCGCGTATTGACTCGTGTTTCTCTATCGGGCGGGCAGCCGTCCGTGAAAGATATGAAAACGCTGGCGTACAGGTATCTTTTCTTTTTGGGAAAAGAGTACACCTGTCATATATTTGAAAATTAAATCTTTCGCTTGACCCCAAAACACAGAGCCCCAAATATTACGCATATAACTCTTAGCGGTTGTGACAATTTGACTGATGAGCACGTAAAAGCTTTGCTGGATGGTCTCTGTATCCCATCTGCGGCTAAAAATGGAGGCCCGAAATTGGCGGACTTGGATTTGGACGGATGCGAACTGTTGACGGATGCCACAGCTCATTATATATCGGCTGCCCTGGTTGGCGTGGCAAAGCCGGGTCAAGTGCCTGCACCGCGCGGCAATGAACCTGCGAATAGTATGCTCGAACTCCTTGATGGCGTAGGGCGGCTCAAATTCTTGACAGCAAGCCCGCTCAAAGTGGTAGGACTGAGTGCGACGCTAGTGAATGCGGCAAGTGTGAGGCAACTTGTGAGGGAATGTGGGGCACTAGAAATGGTTCGATTGGATGCATGCGAAAGCGTGAGGGGTACTTTTGTGGAGGCAGTCGCTGAAGAATGCTGGGCACGTTTCTTGGAGGAAAAGAAGGAGAAGAAACTGGCGGCAGCTCGCAGAAGCAAGACATCAGACGTTGAAGCAGCAGCGAGCGGGGGTGTGAGTTTGGCTAGAAAAGGGTCTTTGAGCAGTCGACTACCTGTACCTTCCCGCCGCAACAGTAGTACTGGGACTCTTACTCCTCCAAGAAGCCCTGCGGTGGTGGCATTGCCACGCGTAAAGCTTCCTGCGGATGGATGGTGCCGCTTGGTGGGTCGAACTGCTATAAATCGACTGGCAGGTTTTGAAGGGGCGCTATAAACGTGACAGAAATGACAGTTTTTGTTTGTTGAATTTTGTTTTTTGGCTGGTGCTGCTGGTGCTGCTCTTGTGTACTATTATTTGCTTTCCTTTGCATTATTAACTACATCATTTATGCCAAAAAAGACGCCAAGTTTCAGACGCATGTGAAAAAAGAATAAAGAACGAGTCTCATTTATCAGCTTGCAGTTGACAGTATTTTTACGGCTGGAAGACAAACCAAATGGTTCCACATTCGTTCCAATTCTTCAACACACCATCCTTCACCCTGCCACTGATTGTTGTGAGCTACTACCGGATAAACATCTGTACCTTGAAGCACTTGGATGCCTTATTTACGCGTCTGTTGTCACCCGTCTCGATATTTCAACCGCAGTCAGTCAACTTGGCGCATTCTCCGCAAACCACACTCTTACTGGAAATCTACCAGTTCTTCTACTACTCCACTCTCTTCTACCGAAGCCGAGTACATTGCTGCCAGTGAAACTCGGTTGTGATATCAAATCCTTCATTAACATCTACAACAATTTCTCTTTTCCTCTGCAACTGCCCATTGTCCTCCATGAACACAATCTCGCTACGATCCGTCAAGCCAACAGTGATTCCTTTGGTGATTGTTCCAAGCACTACTCCTTACGCGGCAACCACCTTTGCTCTCTGGATCACATCTCCCAAGTTTGACTCCCTCGGAATTCGTCCGAGCGAAGCAATGTTTTGTGAGGCGCCCTTCGCGTCGGCAGCGCTTGCACGGCGTGGTGAGAGACGAGCGAGCCGAGCTCGGGCAGGACCTCCGAGGGCGGCGATGACGGTCTGGTCTTGGCGAGAAACAAAAGGCTGAATCAGAAATTAATTTCATGTCAATCAGCCAAATAAATTGTTGCGGCTCAGCTCGGCTCAAGAACGAGCCACCAGCCCCAACTTTTAACACCAGATAAGAAACATGGCTGAACCAGAATCCCATCGCATCCAACTCGAGAGCCGCAGCGCTGTCCTTCTCAACCACGTCGGCTTCAAGCGCTCGGGCGTGAAGCACTTCCTTGTTGAGGCGGCCCCCAGCGCCAGTCTGACCGCCTTCGAGCTGCTCAGCGCTCTCAACGAGACTGTCTTCACGGGTCCCCTGACCTATGCAGGATCCACGGCGGAGTGGTCTATTGCCCCAAACGTATGGACGGGTGACTTTACGACCTTCGAAGGAACCGGGATCGGGTTCCGAATCAGGATCCGGGTTGGGACCAGCGAAAGTGTGGTTGGGGCTGCGGATAATACTGACAAGGTTGTAACGACAACAACAACACGGTATATTGTTAGTGAGCGCTTTGATATCGGTGATGCATTGCTCGCCGAGTTGTGTGTCCCAGACTTGTGGCACTACCTGCGTTCGCAACGTGTGTCTGGAAAATACGCCAAGAAAGATGCAGCTGTTTTGTTTGCGGCTGCTGAGGATGGGTCCAGACGGGAAGGCGTAGTAGATCTACGGGGAGGGTGGTTTGATGCGTCAGGGGATACTTCAAAGTACCTGAGTCACTTGTCCTACGGTAGGTTGTGTGGGCAATACATGCGGCTTTCCTCCTATGATACTTATGGCTTTTCTCATTCGCTACAGCCAACTTTATGAACCCACAGCAGACACCACTCGTGACATGGTCGCTTCTCGAATCTGCCGCGTTTCTCGAGCTGAACGGAGGTTCAGACCGACGCACATCGTTCATCGTCCCGCTTCGTGAAGAGGCGCTATATGGGTGCGACTTTCTTGTTCGCATGCAGGATGCGGATGGTTACTTTTACCAGACTCTCTTCGACAAATGGTCAAAAGATGTCAACCAACGCGAAATCTGTGAATGTAAGTGAATGACACATGCCGGTTTTACCAAACACACATTCTATCTTGCCGCATGACGTCCAGACTAACTCGAGCATCACGCAAACAGATGCCACACAGAAGGGCTTCAAGTACACGACTTGGCAAGCCGGGTACCGACAAGGTGCCGGACTAGCCATTGCATCACTCGCAAAGGCCAGCGCACTTCCCCCATCCTTCACAGACACCACTTCTGAGTACACCTCCCAAGTGTACCTCACTGCTGCCGAACGCGGGTTTGCACACCTGGAAGCACACAACACGTCATACCTGAACGACGGCACCGAAAACATCATTGACCACTACTGCGCCCTTCTCGCTGCCACGGAGTTATTTGCCGCCACAAACAAGACAGAGTACCTCGATGCCGCCCGCGTTCGTGCCGAAAAACTCATGGCCTGTCAAGCAAGCAATGCTACCTTGTCCAACTTCTGGATGGCAAATGGAAGGCAACCGGACGACCCACTTATGCGTCCCTTCTTTCACGCGTCGGATGCCGGTTTACCAGTCATTGCTCTGTGCCGATACGCTGAAACTGAGACGGATGCAGCTGCGATTGAGCGCGTCAAGGCCAGTGTTCAGCGTGCAATGGAGTTTGAGGTGACCATTTCAAGAGAGGTAAACAATCCGTTCTTGTATCCAAGACAGTACACCAAGGCCGTCGGAGGGGTTTCGAAAACAGGTGTGCATCCCATTTTTTCACTTGGACACCCCAAAATCATAGATAATTAATTGATCGCGTCTTTTATACACAGCCTTCTTCTTTCCCCATGAAAATGAGTCCGGCTACTGGTGGCAAGGAGAAAACGCGCGTCTCGGGTCTCTCTCCGTCGCTGCCTCCAAAGCTTTACTGCTTCTCTCCCCACCAGCAGAGTCTACATTCAAACAAGACCTAGAAGTCTTCAAAACATCCGCCATCGATTGGGTGTTGGGGAAAAACCCATTCGACATGTGCATGTTGCAAGGCAGAGGCCGTAGAAACCCAGAATACCTTCCACAGTATCCAAACGCGCCAGGAGGCATTTGTAACGGTATCACGGGTGGCTTTGACAATGAGAATGACTTGTGTTTTAAACCTGACCCGCATGGTGGGGATATGGCGCAAAATTGGCGTTGGGGAGAGCAGTGGATTCCTCATGGAGCGTGGTTTTTGCTCGCTGCTGTGTTGCATTAGTGAGTCAAGTCATGTGAAGTTCGCTGTTTTTTTTTTTTTTTGGGAATTTGGTTTAGAAGATATATTCGTTTTATGTCAATAACTGTCAGTAATGCGACTTTGAAGATTGGAGATAACGCATGTATATATCACTTCTTTCGGCTAACTTGAAAAGAAAACGCAGGTTTCAAGCAAGCCTAGAACTCAAGACCATCCCACAATGGAGCTCTCCGCTTTCCCTCTGCCTTGAACGAATTCTCCATCCACTTGGCAAGAGGCATCAGCCTTCCTTCACTCCACCATTCACCCATGAATTGAACAGCAACAGGAAGATCCTGGGCATCAAAACCAACAGGACATGTCACGGCAGGATTTCCAGCAAGATTGGCCAAAAATGAGTATCGAATAACGTCAGATGCCAACGTGTTGTCTGAGACCCCAAAAGTCGTGTTTGCTGGAAGCGATGGGGCTGTCGTTGCAGCGGTTGGGCTCAACAGAAAGTCCACCTTTTCAGGACCACTAAAGTATTGTTCGAGTACACGGATGGCATGTGTGCGCATTTTCTGTGCATGAACTGCGTTTTTTTTTTTTTTGCGCGCGTTTTAAAACAAGAAAAGAAATATGCTGAACTTTAGTAGCCGCCATGTGTTCAAGATAGCATTCACTCAACTATAGTCGGTCACGCTCAATTGGCTTAATGTGCTGAACAGCAGCACTGTTTGGTACATCATCTTGTGGTTGTTTTTCCTGCTGCGCACTGTGCTGTACAACTCGGACGAAATCGTGATTGCGTGCGCGTTGCGAACAAAGTCAAGGTACGGAAACGCCAAGGGTACGATCGTGGCACCACCTTGGATTAATCTGTTTTTCGTATGATTGTTTAGT
Source organism: Chytriomyces confervae (assembly GCA_006535975.1). Taxonomy (NCBI): domain Eukaryota; kingdom Fungi; phylum Chytridiomycota; class Chytridiomycetes; order Chytridiales; family Chytriomycetaceae; genus Chytriomyces; species Chytriomyces confervae. The sequence goes on from QEAP01000021.1 coordinate 89,690, forward strand.
GTTGTTTTTTCGAAGCACATGAAAATCATTTGAGCGCAAAAGAAAAAAAAAAAAAACTCAACTCCATTTCGACACGGGACAAGGCCGCAGAAATGGCAGGATTTTTGACCTGCGCGTTAAATTCGCGAATTACTCCAATTCGAAGACCGGCAACCGAAGGTTTAAAGTACAGAGATTTGGGAACATGGACTGGAAATGCCTTCTCTTTGTCTGCGATTGCAAGGTACCCAAGACACATATCGTCTACATTCGCACCCATGGGGCCTGTGACTGCAACAGTGGGTGCAGAGCAGAACTCCCCCTTGGACGAAACTCGAGTATGAGTTGGTTTGAGTCCATACAAGCCACAGAAGGCACTTGGAATTCTGACTGAACCTCCACCATCGACACCAATAGCCAACGGTACATATCCAGCGGCAACACAAGCAGCAGAACCAGCCGAAGATCCTCCACATGAATGTCCCTTGCGGAAGGGGTTATCAAAGACGTGGTGCTGGACACCCCATCCGACTTCCGTCATATCCGTCACCCCGAGAACCACAGCACCCATGGCCTTCAACTGTGCAGCAACTTGACCGTCCTCGAGAGCAGGTTTGCCGTCGTTGACAAATTCAGTTCCAGCACGAGTGACGTGACCTTTGACGTCCACCTCGTTCTTGAGAACAACCATGACACCGTCGAGTGGAGACAGTGGGGAGTTGGCGGCGTATCTTGCTGTACTTTCGGTGGCTTGTTCGAGCGCGTCGTGGGGGATGATGCTGCGAAAGTACTTTCGGTGGTCGCGGTGGGAGACGGACGGGTCCACAGTGCCCACCAGTTTCGAAAGAAGAGACTTGCAGACCTGTTTATATATTTCGAGGTAATCGATAGAGTTGCGATCATGATGGCCAAGAAATTCAAATGCTGGGACTTTGAGTGGGCTGGAGAAACAACGATAACATGACAATAAGCTCACCTCGATCGGTGTCAGACCGCCAGACAGGTACGCACGATGATATGCCAGAGCCGATGCAAGCGGCGTCTTTTCTTCAGCAGCCTCTGCAAGATGCTGGGCTGTGAGCGCCTCACCCGCGTCGTTGTGCTGACGCTTGTACCCGTCGAGAGGCAATCCCAGAGTCGTGACGTCCAAGTCGAGGAGAGACTGGGGAATGTCGCGCAGCTCGAAAAGACCTCCGCTTCGAGCAATGATCCAAGGCACGAACGGCACGTACTTGAAGACATACGCAAGCACGACGAGGAGGTAGCCGCTGGCACCCGGCACAACCATCCGCGCGACGGTGTTGGAGTTTGCGGTAGGAGAACTGGGGAGGGGAGAAGGGAGTGTTTAACAAGCAAGGTGGTGGTGGGTCAGGGTGTTGGTTGGGAACCTCATTTGGAACGAAAAATTGATTGGTTGGTACTAATACTTCTCGCCACACCAGTTTTATTGAGTTACAAGTGACGGCATATGAAGGAATACACTTTCCACCTTGAGTCGCGTTTAGCGTAGTGCTCGTCATTGTTGGCTCAGGTTTGAGGCGCTGTGAGAACGACGGCAGACATGGCGGGATAAGCCGTCGGCGCGTCGGCGGCTCAAGAAGATCGCTCGCCAGGACCAAATAATTTTATGACTCTACGTGATATGGAATGATATGGGTTTATGAGGATGTTACGGCTGATCTTTTTCTCTTTTGAACTCGTTCAAACTTTTAAATACCCGCGGAATTTGTTCCCATTTGTTGTCTGAACAATGCGAAAGTGAGATTTGCAAACACCGCGTTTTGGCAACAACATTCAACAGGATCCACGGGACCCTTGGCGGCAGCACCTCACTCAGCCCAGTGTTTGAGGTATCTGTGGAAGGCAGCGCATCATGACTTCAAACCGTATTTTGTTTGATCTTGTGGTATGCACGTTGTGAACTTGGACTTACAGTTGTTTACTATCAATATTTATTCTAAACAAGTCGCTCGCGCGTGATAAACTGTTTCACTGGATCATAATCCATCGCTGTCCCTTTGCAAATTTTGCCGAGCGCCTTCACCGCCCACACCGCACCTTCCCGCTCCCTTTGCAACGTACACATTATCACACACGTCTTATCGCCCGCTCGTGCGCATTCATCGAAACTATACTGACACAACTCAGTCATACTCTCGCCATCAAACAACCGAACCTCAGGCGTCAGAATATTCGCAAGCGTCGTTGTCCATGAAGTCATTGCCACAACCAGAGTTTTGACCGTTTTCGACAGTTTGGCAGTCGAGATGTTGACTTTGTGAGAACCCCGATCCGCAGTTATGATATCGCCAGAGTGCTGTAACGCTCCATTCTGACCAGAGGTATGTGAATAATCCACCAAATCAATAAACTTGCCCGAAAAGTCATAGGCAAGAACCGTCGCGTCCAGGTATTGCGACAACCCGCCACGGCCCCAACTCTCTTCCATCACAATCTTTTTAATGTTCGGTGCGCATCTGTACGACTGTCCCTTGCGTAGGATTTTCGATACGCCGCTTTTGTGGATTTTGCTAAAGTCCGTGTTCCTAGAGTGGTACCCCTTTGCCAGCGACTGTCGGACACAATGCCGCAAGCACTCAGTCATCTTTGCAGGGGAATACGTGGGACATGCAAAAGGAAGCCGAGGTAGCTGAAAGTGCGGCACGATATCCTTATAACTGTTGCTTGCAAGAATCAACGACATGTCCGTTTTGAGGCGGGACAAAAAGTGCGCTGGTGGTCGCCCGTAAAACAGATCATGGCTCTTGGCAAGTTGTACAGTTCCTCCAGCCCGACTGATGGCCTTGAACATGGCTACATGTGCAGCCATCAGTTTGAGAGACACGGCCGATCCTGCAAAGGACTCTTGAATTCGCTCTTCTTCCACTCCTCCTTTTGTGATGGGCGCAAGCTTGGCAAGAGATGGCGTTTGCCGACAAATCCATAAAACCGCCCGCTCCATCGACTCCTTCAAAATCAAAGGTCCCACATTTGCCCAGGCAGCCAGCGGATCACCCAGCACAGAAATGATGGGAACCAAATCACCTAATGAAGCAACGGCCTCTTTGGTGCGTTTCGAAGGCAATTTCGCAAAAGTCTTCAGTTTGCTCAAGATTGCGGTCTTCAATTGGGGATATTCGTAGATCATGGCAAGAAAAAGGCGGTGGATTTGAAAGTAGTTGCTCAGGAATGCGTCAGAGTTGTGCAGACCACTATCGCAGAGCAGGACCAATTGGGTATTCATGAGCTTTGGCAAAGTTTCCAGGACGGTAATAGGATCAAAGCCGCGGCACTTCAAATGTGGGCAAAGCCGAACAAACGACTTTTTCAGCAAAGGGAGCGACCTCTGAAAATGATCGTAGGACAGGTAGAGAGGCAGCCACTCGCTGTTGATAAAAAACAAAATTGTCAGTTCTTTGATGTGGGTTCAAATGGTCAACAAGAATAAAACCAACCTGAAGGCTTCCGACCAAACAGTTTTCCTCACTTGATCCACACGAAATGCCGACGCCGATAAAAGCTCCATGGTAGAGTGCATGTAATCGATCGTTTTCTTGACAGGATTCACCGTGAACTCGATTGGAATGCCCAGAATGTCTTCCTTGAAAGAAACTTTCCGGTGGAAGCAGCGGAGGTCCTCCACAACGCCCATCATTTGCATCCGGTACACATGCTTCCAGTCCCCCAACGATGCCGCCTTCAACTCCAGCTTTGCGTCAAGGGAGCTGTAAAGGTGCTTCCACAGGTACCCATCCTCTGTGGCAGTGTTGAAAAATTTGCAGGATTGGGAAAGGACCATAATTGCTTGCACAGGGAGCATGTTTAGAATTTGAAGAAGAAGCTCGTACGGAACACTTGCAAAGTGGCCAATTTTCGAGGTCAAGGAGACGACATCTTCTTGTGGCGCTTCCTCAGGTTTATCTGGAACTTGCACCGTGAAGTCTTCCTCGATAATTTCCTGCGATACGGGCAGAGTTGGATTGAAGTATTTGGTAAGCCGCCGCTTCTCATTTCGCTTCGCGTTTTTGATGGCTGTTTTTGTAAGTTTCGGAGTTGCAAGAGCTTCAACGGTTTTGGCGACCGGCTTGGTTTTAAACGCCGTCGAGTTCACTTTCAAAGCTGAAGCAGGTTCGGCACTGGGCGCAGCTTGGTTCTTTGTCACCGCAGCAGCATCCCATTCTTGAACGTCCTCCAGGATAGAAAACATGGACTTTGACAGAAACGGTGAAGCCAGATCCCCACTTTTTTCTCCAAAAGCAGCGACGTTGAGCACTCCTTCTTTCTTGGACCCACATACCACCCATTCAGGTTCATCCTCAGCCATCACGCGTGCAGACGCCAACGAAGCCGCTTCCCCTTTGCGCATCCGCCGCACTGCCGCTTGCTCCAACAAATCTTTCACAAACGGTCGCTCCACGTAAACAGGCTCCGAAGTTTCCGAAACGCTCTCTGCTGCAACAGGCCACCAGCCACCAGTGCCGTCGCGGGGTGGGGAGTGTGAACATTCTGGGCATTCGTATCGAGCAGCGTGGTTTGAAGCGACGAGTACACGCTCGGACTGGCCGGCATGAGTGTCGAGAAGGAATGCTGCGGTTGGAAACGTGTTCAATATCCTGGCGTGCTGGATAACATGAAATCGAATAGATACTCACTTTGAAGCTGCATCATGATGCTTCGAACTGTATATGAGGAGCTCCATCCGCTGTAGGGAAATGTACCATTAGAGTGAGTGCTTGGATCAGCGTACGCGCCCGTTTCGAGCATGTCCAGACAGATCCTGTGAAATCCCGGCCGTTTGGGTGCAGCTGAAACGTTTGGATGAGGAAGCGGCGAGCAGAGAAGTACTTTGGGCGGTGCGGTTGGGTAGTTTTCAGGGAATTCGAGTGTAAAGTGAAGCGGGGTCACGGCAAATGGACCCTTGAGTCCAAGAAGGTTTCCATGCCAAAGGAACAGGTTTTCTTGGTTCAGGGGTTCAGCATTTGCGCGGGCCACGGGGCTTTGCTTCAGTTCGGCAAAATCGCGGTAGAGACGTTTGGCGGCAGTGGAGGACAGTGCATTGCTTGTAAAAGTGGCTGTGGTGCTCATATTCCGCTGAGAATGATGAGTGGGATCAGTGGATGGTCAGAGCCTTTATATGCTGATTCTTGTGATGTGTTCATGTGCCCTGAAAATGTTCATGTGGATTTTGCGAATGTGGCTCAGCACTTCCCAAAATGGCGGCTTGCAGTCCAACACACATCTCACGCTTGCGTGCGCAGGATCCGGCTGGAACTGGTCTCTTTTCCTGGCGTCTAAAATCAACTGGGAGACAAGAGCAAGTGTGTGACCAGCCAGACAGGATTCAACTATTTTCGAAAGTGGCATTACACAAGCGCACTGGCAGCCGTTTAAACCAATGCCGATGCCACTGTTTTTATTTGTATGCAAGGACTTGGCCGTTCCCTTAAAGACCGAGCAATGCTTTCATGCTTTCAAATTCGCGCTTTATCAAACTTGTGAGCATCATATCATTGAAGTCTTTGCTCAGTTTAATATACGCCTGTAGAAGCAAGCGGTCAATGCGTGAGTTAAGAAGACAACGTGCGCAATTTACCTTCTTTGTGAAGTAAACTCCATCCTGGGAGTAGAAATCGCGCGATTTGAATTCATACGAGTTTGCATCCAGACGAGGCCCCATGGCAACCCCGTCTTCGTTTCTGCATCATTAGTTGCGTATCGAATGTAATATTAACGGCTTAGAATTATTAAAGCCAATCGGAACTCACGCTGTCAAGTACGCAGCAATGCCGTCGACCCGTTCCAAATTCTCCTCGCACTGGGCTGGCGAAAGGTTTGCCTTGTCACCATTTGTGCATGGCGTGCATACCCATACATCTTTGCCCAAGTTTCTCAAAACTTTACAAATTGATTTCACGTTCTGTACGGTTTCGGCCGCAGATATCGGTTTCCGTCCCAAGTTTACAGCTCTAAGAAAGCGAATGGTACATATTTCAACGTGATGAAACAAAGAATTGATGTGAAAAACACTAACCGAGCATCGTTGAATCCAATCATCACAATCACCACTTCGGCAAATTCCATCCGTTTGGAGGAAAACACTTTATCAAAATATCCTTTTGAGTCTGACGATTGATTCTGGAGTTAAATATGTCATTTATGGCTGTAACAGTAGTAGTAACGCATCAGCCATCACCAGTTCACTCCGCGGAAGCCTGGGGGGTTGTGCAAGTTGGGGTTTAGCCAGGATAAAGACGCACATATCGTTCGAAATGAATAATCACACCAGTCATACGAAGTAGAGTTAATTCTGCCTTGGTTGAACAGTTCCCATGCGTGCTTCAGCTTGACTTCTTTTTTGAATTTTGAGTGAAGATGATGGGCAACGCCTGTTGTCATGAAAGAAATGCGTCAGACACAATGGCATCTCGAATGCATGCCTTGCTCAGCACGCGTTAGACAGAATACCAGGTATCATGCCCAGTCTTGTTGTGTCACCAACACCGTAAGCAAAGTCGTCGCCTGAGCTGGACGTTAGTCGTTCGACAATGCGTCTGACTGAGAAACGATACTTACCGATAACGACGATCTTGTGGACAAACTTGCCGTATCGTGACGTGACGAGGGGCGAATCGCAGAAAAGCGTCTAGTGAGGATAGTCAGGCATTCGCTCAACATGATTCAAGTCCCAGCAGACCTGGTTCAAGTACGCGGTCAGGCGCAGATAGAGCGTGTTGATCCACAAGAAGAAGGCCGTGACTTGGGCAAGCAGCGATGACATGTTTGAAGTAAAAAGTAAATAAATCAAGTAAATAAGTAAATATAATAGATAGATTAGACAGTCATGCATGTGACCGTTGCGTTGCTTGCTATTGTGCGAGGTGTCTGGGCGTGTGCTGAGCCAACGCTCATGGCGCAGAGTCTATACGACTCTTCGAGCGGCGCCGCTCTTTACAACGGTGGATTTGCCTGCGCATACAGCGGCGCACCAGCATCCGCCGGAGAATATATGTGTCTGCTGTCTCCAAATGGGAATACGCTGGATCTGATTGGGGGTACGTCTTGCTCTTTGAACTCTCGGTTTCTGCGCACTTACGTTTCATCGGCGTCCAATAGCCTCACAGCCATCGCATGCACCACCGTTCCAATGCTGTGCGAATGACCCGGTCTCTAACCTTGCTTTGTGTTTGGGCGGTCTCACGACGGACTCCCGGCTTTTCCGATTCAATTTGACGTCACGCTTGTGGCTGGACGCAATCGATATTCCACCAGTCCTCGCCCTACGGTCCGGCCATTCATGTACTGTGTCTAAAGGAAACCTTTTCGTGGTTGGCGGTCTTTCGTCGAAAGGGGACGTGGCGTCTCCCACAATGTTTTCAATCAGCCTTGAAGCATATGCTGTTCGCACCGACTACTCTGCCCCACCTTCTGCGGCCAGAGTTGGACATGTCACCGTGACTCTTCCATCAGACGATATTCTTGTTTTGTTTGGTTCCACAAGTCCGCCACCAGTCGCACAATTGCCAACCCTCATATTCAGTCTTGAAAACGGTTCCTGGTCAGAGTACTCCAGCAAATCTGCAAATTCGCCAGATCTACTTCCTCAAACCTTGGATGGTGCTTCATGCACAGCATGGTCTTCTACTGAGAATTCTGATGGGGGTGTTTTTTGCTATGGAGGAAGGGACGTTGCTGCTTCAAACCCTATTCCATACCTCACCTACTTGAACTTATCTTCTGCAACCTGGTCTAATTTGGGCTCCCCTCCTACCTCGTCGGGACAATATTCTGGTACTTTTGGATCTTCAGTTTCGTTATTGAATGGAGGAAGCGTCGTAGTGGTGAAAAGTGGTGGCTCAGCTCTTTCGACGAACATCTACACATCAGCAAATGTTGCAAAAAACTTTGCTTGCTCATCTGGTGATGCGAACGACGGTTTTGGAAACTTTTACGGTGTCCCGCCATTGGGTCCAGGGACGTGTGGAATTGAAGGAAAACCGCAATGCCCTTCCGCCTCTTCCCTTGGCGCTACGAATGTCCCAGCTGTTGGTTCTGGATGGATTACGCCAGCTCCGGGAGTTGGATTTCCGGTCGTGACTCCAATCATGAAAACGGCAGTAGCAACTGCAGTTCCATCGAAAACCAATATCAACATCAAAACATCAAGTGTAGTTTCAAATCAGGGCGATAAAGATGTTAATGGGTCGGACGGTAGCGGCCTGTCAGGAGCGCGTCTTGGACTCGCGATAGGCATTCCAGTTCTGATTCTCCTCCTATGTTGCGTTGGAGGATTTTTCTATGGGAAGAACAAAGCCTCTCGTGCGGATATGAAAAAGCGATCCGAAGTTCCGGCGAGAGCACCTTTACCAGGAAATTCTGTTGATATTGGAATGGCTGCACTACCACCGAGTAATAGTTTGTCTTCTCTTATTTCCTGTCTGGAAACATACTGACCTCTTTTTCTTGTTTTTTGCATCCTCAGCCGGTAAACTGGATAGATCTGTGGAAGGACAAGAACCAACGTACGTGGCTCCCCCAACGCCGGATACGTACAGCTCCATCCTCGATCAAAATCAAAGTCCTGGAGACATTACGAACTCTCACAGCGGTGAAACATTTCCAAAAAGCGCCGTTTTGGGTGCAAGCGGCTTCGGAGCAATGGCATCCATCACGAAGCAAAAGTTCGCGGGTGTTCAGAAAAACGATCGCAGTATAAACCTTATTGACGATTCTCAAAGCAGCGCAGGTTTGATTTTGGGAGAGTGAATTATTTTTTCAAATCTAACCCGCCCACATCAACCGCGATTAATATCAGCCATTCAAAGCGAATCAGTTGCTAGTGAAACCCTTGTTGGTGCAAGCGTGGCGACAGCAATTTCAATGCAAAATGGTGGGATTTAATTTTCGGTGTGTGTGTAAACACTCACTCTTCTATTCTGTTCTGATGCAGAAAAACACGCTCCATCGGCGGAAATGGGTGCTGCTACTTTGTTTGCCGTTGGTGCAGGGGAAGAGGTTTCATTTGAATCTGATGGTGTGTCAATAGTTTCGTTCCTCATTTAACTAGCAATCCTGACTCATTATGTTCATGTTAGCTGGCGATCTAGTCCATGTGCCTCTAGGTGGAAAATCGGCAATTGATGATGTCCAACCACCAGTTGGCATAACGTCGCCAGTCTCTAATGAAGCTTTGTACAGCTCGAGACCAACTGAAGTTGAAAACGTTTTCACAGCTCCAGTGGTTGCTCTTGTTGCCGCAGGTGCAGGTGCATCTGCAATCGCTCACACAAGACGCAAATCTGATGCTGCAACGAGTGGTCCAGCGATTTCTGAAACTTCTGTCAAGCCTCTGTCAAAGCCCGAAAATCACGAAGCACGCGGTTCGACTCTCTCCTTCTTTGGAAGTTTCTTCAGCTCGTCTACAAATCAGCCTTCCACTTCCGAATCACTTTCTCGCGATGCCGTGGTTGCATTTTCTGAATCTGCTCTCACTCCAGCACCCATTGCAATGCCATCAACTCTTGAGGAGACTTCTACGCGAATCGATCAAAACGGCTTAAATGCTGCTGAAGAAGTATTTTTACCGCCACTGGTTTCCTCATTCCCTTTGGAAGCCGCCGTGAACGAGGACTCGCGTCGCGAATCAGATGCGGTGCTCGATTCGGCAGAAGGTACATACCCTCCATTTCGTGAAGTATCCTCATTCAAACGTTTCACATTTCGCAGGAAATCCAACGTATTTCACCCCTGTCCCTGAACCTGTGGCCTCAAGTGCTGATGTTGAAAACCCCAATATGATCAGTGTGCACGAGTCAACCCCTCGTGAATTACCTAGCGTGTCGGAGTCATCTGCGGGGGAGAAAATCCTCATGTCTCCTATTGTTGCCCTCTCTGCTTCAAGCGTCAGAGCTCTTGCTTCCACCACGGAATCAAGCAACAGAAAAGATGTGGATGAAATCGTTACTTTGCCGCAATCAACTCAAGGTGCAAGTGCGTCGACTTCGAAGCGATCATTTTTTGGCAGTTTCTTCAAAAGTGGAACAAATGATGAAAGCGTACCTCCGAGCAATCAATTGTCGAAAGATGTTTCTGTTGTGCCCGGGGTTTCTGATTCAATGACTGTGAAGCCGGCAACGAATGAGCAACCTTCGCCTGTGGCAGTTACTGGAACCACTTATTTAAGTGACGTCGGTGTTGAAGGCACCTCAACAGATCTGGAAAATGTTGGAAAAGGCGTTGTTTCTCCTGAGCTCAGTGCTCGTGTACCTCTGGCAAGCAGCCTGAAACAAGGCACCGCCAGTTTTGAAACTACCAATGCTATTGATTTCAATCGAGTCGGATCAAACGTTACTGTAGTGGAAGAAACAATGAATGCACCTGCAACTGCAGCTCCGTTAACTGGAAACAACGTTCCCGTGGCAATCTCGCAAACGGAGCGCGCCATCCCCTCCTACACCAATCTTCAACAGGTTGGTCAGGACAGACTGCAACCAGAAATGGTTGAATTGCGTGCGGTTGCTCCAAGCGAAAGCGATGCACCCATCATTGACGTAGCGGCAGCTCTCTCGTCATCGAATGATTTTGGTCCGCCTGTTGAAGTTTCGGTCGTTGAGGTCGTTCCCGCATCAGATTTGGAGACAGAATCCGAAAAGCCGGGTATCTCATCGAACAAAGGCGTGTCGAAGATGGCCACAGTGGTGCCCGTTTTACTCGATTCCCAAAAACCATCCAAGAAACCTGTATTTAAGTTGTTCAAATCGAAGAAAGCGGTTTCGCCTGCTTCAACTGAACCTACCGCTGCAGACGCAACCATCGTACCGGCGGCCTTGCCCGAACATAGCAGTGAATTGCGAAGCTCGAAACTCACTGCTGGACCAGCGAAAATGTCGATTCTAGATGACGAAATTCCTGCCATCTCGAGTTCATTAACAGCAGCATTCATTGACAAGAATGGCATCAACAGTGTCGATTCATGGCAATCTAAATCTGATGAAACAAATGCGATTGCAACCGTTGGCGGCGTTGCTCTCAACGAATCTGGCTACGAGGTGAAACAGACTGATCAGAACGAACACGACGTGCCGAAAGAAGCAGAAGAAAAATTAAAGCGGCTTGTGGTTGGAGACAGTGAAGGTGGCAAAGATTACCAAACTTCCTTTGCTGGGTCCAAAGCCATCCATTTGGCTGCGCCAGAGGACAAATTTTCGAAAATGTTCCCCGCCGTGGCTAGTAGTGAATTGGAGACCGCCACAGCTGCGTCAAGTAAAATTCTGGACACAAATCTGTCTCAATTCTCAGAGGAGAAACGGTCTGATGAAAGTTTGCCAGATCCAGCTGTCGATACGTCAGCTACTGCTCCTGTTTCATCTCAAAACCGCGACGTCTCAGGTGAACTGGTCTCCATCGGAACAAGGCCCACGACAAACTCTGATGGACCTCAGGAGAATGCCATCAGTAATTCTGGCAATCTCATGGCCACATCAATGTCAACCGATTCCAAAAAGGCTCCTAAGAAACCTGTATTTAAATTGTTCAAATCGAAGAAAGCAGTCTTGCCTGCTGAAACTGTCGAGAGTAATGAGAGAACTCTGGATGGTATCGCAAGCATAGCTGCCAGTCCGGCAGCATTCAGTGACAAGAATGACATCAAAAGCGTCAATTCATGGCAATCTAAAACTGATGAAACAAATGCGATTGCAACCGTTAGCGGCGTTGCCCTCAACGAATCTGGCTACGACGTGAAACAAAATGATCAAGACGAACACGGCGTGGCCGAGAAAGCAGAAGGAACATCAAGAAGGGTTGTGGTTGGACAAGATGGATGTGGCAAAGAGGACTACCAAATCGGGCCCAAAGCTATCAAATTGGATGCGCCAGGGGCCAAATTTTCGGAAACTTCTCCCGCCGTGATAACTAGTGAATTGGCGGCCACCACAGCTGCGTCAAGCGAAGTTCTGGAAGAAAATCTGCCTCAGTTGGCAGAGGAGAAGCAATCTGATGAAAGTTTGCCAGGGCCTGCTGTCGGCAGGTCGGATTCTGCTTCCGTTTTATCTCAAAACCGCGACCACTTTGGTGAACTGGTCGCCATCGGAACAAGGCCCACGACAAACTCTGACGGACCTCAGGAGAATGCCATCAGTAATTCTGGCAATCTCATTGCCACATCAATGTCAACCGATTCCAAAAAACCTCCCAAGAAAGCTTTATTTAAGATGTTTAAATCTAAAAAAGCTGATACGCCAACTTCAGCAGGGAAGTTGAACTCCGATGTCGATTCAAAAGCGGTAGTTGCGCTCCCTTTAAATGGGCGCAGTCAGGATGGACCGCAGCTTCTGGCAGTGATTGAGGAGCCAACCAATGGTATACCTCTTGATCATGAAATCGTGGCTATCTCCGCAGAAGTGCGAGGTGCAGACACCGGAGACGCTGAAACGGATAGCTCTGTTGTTGTTGATCGTGCGACGACAATAGATGATGCTTTATTGAGCGGGGCTATCCACCTGTCAACTGCAAAAGAAAACACCGGAGTTAAGTCTACGGATACGAAAGCAGCAGGCGTTACAGCAAGTGGGACATCCGCGGAAAAAGTTGGTGACCCACAAATGATGCCTGTTGAGCTTTCAAAGGTTGGGGAAATGGCGACTCCCGCCCACTCCACGATTCCTGTCGTTGACTTCGCTGCATCACTGAATGTTGCTTCCGTTCCAATAACTTCATCGGAATTCAACAACTCTGAAATCGTTCATCATGAACCTGCATCTCGCGTGACGGTGATCGAAGAGGATGTGATCAGCACAACGCTGAATCATGCTGACACTTCAATCATTCAGCAAGCGGGAATTACTACAACCAAAGTATCTCGCTCTGAATCGAGCAATGCTGATACCCATACCCCCAAAAAGGGCATGCTGGCTAAAGCTACTGCAGAGGATATCCACTCATCGCAAATGGCTAGCGCACCATCAACTAGTGCCATAACTTCGAGAGATAGCAGCGACTGGACTTTAGCTAGTCCTGAAATTCCATCTTCAGCTAAAATTCCTGCCCTTTCTGAAGTAGTCAAAATCGATGCCGTTGACAAGGAAGTCAACGCGGTTGTCACAAAAGAGTCGGAGCTTCTCATTCCAGTTGAATCCACCCATTTAATTGACAATCTGGGCGTCGAAACAACATCAAGCACGGAATTGTCTTCTCCCGAATCGTCGGACTCATATATTCATTTATCCTCTCGAGTTACCGTTTTTGCCGAAGCAATCAATACTGCGAAAGATATAAGTCTGCCTCAAGGTATGCCGAATGTTCCTCACGTCGAAAGTCTATCCGTCGCAGATGGCGCGTCTCCCGATTTATCTCGTGTTGAGAAACTTCCTGTCACCAAGGTTGACAACGAACCTCGATCTCCAGTAGACTCGTTGGACTTCGCGGTAACTGAGAGTGTTAAACCTTCAATTACTGAAAAGTCTGTGACAGTGGAGTCTTCTTTGGAAAGTGAGTGTAATAATTTTTTTGTTGCATTTTTGTCTTAACAATTGGTTCAGATGGGTCAACATTGGGCAAAAGCATGCAATTAAGCAGTGTTACGCCCGAACCTCGAGATGTTGAATCGGCACGTTCGGCAATTCCGCCAGAGAACGACACAACTGAGTTTTCTGAACAAGACTTGGTCAATGTTGCCGGAGTTGTTGAAGGAAAGACGCAGTCCAACAGTCCGGTCGCATCTAAACCTAGATCCTTCTTTGGAAGAATCTTGAGTGGTGTATCTGGAAGCACCTCATCAGATGCATTGAATGGTCCGCTTGAGACTGTTGCCATCGCATCTGCTGGAATCAGCCCCGTTCAAGAACAGTCGCCATCAGAAAACAAAATCAGTGCTGCTTATGAAGACAATGTTGGCACAATTGACAAAATAGATTCAAACGCTCGGAGTTCGACAGTTGTTGTGATGGAAGAAGGAAATGAGGGTGTATTGCACTTGAACGATGCGGCTGGGTCTGTCATGGCTTCAAACATTGTCAAGGATGTTGCTGTGGCCTCAAGTGACATACAATCAGCATCAGTGACTCGCAGTGTGAAGGCAGCCATGTCAGAGAAGGTTGAAGTTAGTCAGGAAGTGGACAATCTGGCTCAAAATACTTCGTCTTCTGCAAATGTGGCACTAGTAACCAAAGACGAGACGGTTATGAGGAGCCTGGAAGAGGTTCATCCAAAAACAGCGCCACTTGATGTGGCAACGGCTCCCGATACTGTATCTTTGGACAAATCGAGGGGTGAAAATGCATCTTTCGCTTCGGATGGGCAAAAATCTTCGGATGCGGAAATTCATACGAGTGTCATGCTGGCTACAAACAGAGAGCTCCCTAAAACTGCGACTGATACAGCATTTGCGATGCAAGGAGCAGTTCCTGAAAGCAAGCCGGCCAAGAAACCAATTGTCAAACTGGTAAAGGTTTCCAAGTCCGAACCGAAAAAATCGTTGGTGCAAGTACTGCCAGAGACCGATATCGGCAGAAGTACTGATCCCAGCTCAAGTATGACTGGCAGTGAAAGTTTGCTTGATGACAAGAAGCAAGAATCTGACCTCATTGTGTCCAACGCAGATGAGGAATTGGCGAATATCCAGGTGGTGCCTCAGAATACTGCAGATTCCTCTTCCACGCCTGCTGCGACGGAAACGCAAATCAAGATTGCGAAAAAACCAATCGTGAAGATGGTAAAAGCCACCAGGGTGGACAGAAAGGAAGAAACTGGAGAGCACTCATCGATCGCCACCTCTGATGCACTATTGCCCGACTACGTCCAAAAGGACAGTCCAGCTGTGCCTGCGCAGGTTCCGAAAGGTTCGATACTTGCATCTTCCAAAAGTGATGACGGTGAGCGCACTTTTGAGTTAACTTCAAAGTGATTCTGACATTCTATTTTTTTCGCCCTGGACTATCAGTGTTCCCTTCAACGATAATTGATGTTGCCGCCAGTGAGCGGAAAGTTTCCATGTTGGAGGGAGTAGTCCCCGTCATTCCAGACGTATCACATGAATCGGCACCAGTTGCACCCAAGAAAGTTGCCAGAAAGATAGTTATTGCCAAAAGGAAGGTCGATACCCCCGTCATTTCCCCTCAGCTGAGGGCGGCCGAATTGGAAAGTAGTCCTTCCCAGCACTTTTCAGTCGAAAACACGACGGCCAGCAACGTGTCAGCGTTAATAGACAAGGCAAACGACGTTCCGGAAGAAACGGTGAAATTTTCGGACGGTTTAACGACAGCAGTGGGAGCAGCTTCTCCGGATGGAGTCTCCGAAGCCAGCGTGTCTGTTTTGATCCCTGAGGCTGGCAGTACAGGGCCTTTAGCGCAGAAGGAGTTGGATGCTCTCACTGGTACAGTTTGGAGTGAAGGTCTTTAGTGTAACTGATTAAGCTGTATTAGGAATAGAAGTTCGTTCTCCAACAGTGACATCTCCGATCAGCAAATCAGACGGACCTCAAATCCCTGTTCCTTTTGAATTCATCGCTGTTCCGGCGCACACTACTCGTGTTCGCTCTGACAGTGTTGGTCCTCAATCCATCGACGGCTTTGATTCTGGTATTTTACGCAATTGGTATTTTGTGCTTTCATTCACTCATAAGAATTGCCCAATCAGAAATCGACGACAGATCCGATGCAGGCTCAGCCGCTGCAGAATCTAATGCCGACAGCGATGTTACAAATGATGGGGTGTACTTTTCTCCTCATCGAAACACATCCGTGAGCTTGGCTTCAGAACTTGTGCTGGGTGGCAAAAGATCGTCAATTATTGTCCGAGCTACTCCTACTACGGACCTTGTGCGCTCTCCTTCACGCACATCATTACAGCGACCCAGAAATTCCTTTGTTTATGAGATGACAAGACCAGGTTCTCGAACGGCAAGTTCGTCTGACATCCGCAAAGAAGCCCGGCACAGACTCTCAACTGTGTCCACTCCTTCAAGACGGACATCCGCTGCTATTTCCATTGCACCAACACCAGGTGTTGATTCTGTTCCGTTTGGCAAAAATGCTGAGCCAACCGCGATCGATTCCGAAGATGCAATCGTTCTTCAAAAGCGTGCCTCAATGTCCTCACTCTCTGGTCGATCTGTTGACTCCACAGGAAAGCGGAAAAGCTTCTTGGAGTCTTTAAATGACGTTTCTTCAATTATGTCGAGCGTTTCTCCACGTCGAGTTACTTCCCCGACAGATACCATTTCCGCAATGAAACTGGTGGATACTTACGGCTCTACTGTTTCTCAAGGATGGTGGACTCGATTTACAGAAGCAACGAAGGCATTGTTCTCTGGATTTGACGGTTACGAATTCCTGGTTAGGAACTCAGAGATTGATGGAGACCGCAGCGATGACGTCATTATGGCCGTTTTTGCTACATCCGGAGCACCAGTGGATGAAACTGAAATGGCCCGTTGCATGGATCAGTTGAATGCATCCCCAGACTTGGCGCGAGAATTTCTAGGCGAGCTCGGATCGGTGGTTCAGACCACTTCTCCGCGCCACTTTTACTACAATATACTTCCGATTTGGAATGCGAACGACCTTGCGCCAGCAATGACGTTAAAGGTGATTTTCTTTTTCAACACCTTAAAGGATGCAATCGCCACAACAATGTATGCTTTTAGGACGGATTGGCAAAAATGGCAGAAATGTATCCAGAATTCAAGCCTGATTTGTTTGGCTTCATCGCAGAAGCCAAAAAAATCAGCCCGCCGTTTTCCGTGTCCAAGTTTTTGGAAGCATATAGCACTGTTCAAGGTGACATGAGTGAGGAAAAAATTGTCACTTGTTTCAAGGTTAGCTTTCCTTTTCGGTACCTTTTCATAACGTTGTTGATTGACACCGTGTTTAGTACTCGGGTGCTGATGCGACCGCCGAAGATTGCAAGAAGCTTCTTGCCCTGTTCTCTGGCCTTTGGAGTTATGATGGCTTGAGGGATTTCAGCCAAATTGTGCGCAGGGTCGGCGTGCCAACTTTCCTTTCTGGATACAGAGGGGTTTCGAAGCCAACTGTCGAACAAAGTCGGCACTCAGCGATGGTATGTTTGAAAGTATTCACCGTCTCTTGGTGTTAACACCCAGTGCATTCTAGGCGTGGATCTCGAGCATAAGTGACATGGGTCCTAAAGTTCGCTTTGACCCACTGAGCTTTCAAAACGGGTGTCGTGCCATCAATCCCGTATTTACTATGAACACATTTTTGGTCAATTTAGCTGATGAGGAAGAGTTCTTGGGAGATGTCACAATTCGGAAAACTCTTTCGGTCAGTCCGGTTTCGTTTAATATGTGTGTTACTCTTCAATCGAAAAGTATTTCTCACTGCCTTTTTCCAGATGAGTGGTCTTGATTTGACAGACGAAGAGTTTGAAGAAGTGATGGTGTTAAGTTGTGGTGATTTTGAGAGTCGCTTTGATGTGTTCTGTGGCTGGTGGCAGTTCATTCGGTTGTGGGGAGTTGACAGTTACTTTGCGTCAGTTGAGGGTATTCTTGTGGAGCAACGGAACAAGAATGCGCTTGTCATGGTGAGCAGACATCACGAATTTATTACCAAGTTTTTTTTACTGGGGTTATTGACTTGTCTGTTTCAAGACGTTTTTATCTCGTATTCATGGCCTTGGAGAGGATGTCCAATTCAATCTTCGCGGTTTCGTGGCTTCTTGCAAAAAGCAAAATGCTGACTTTAACCTTCAGCAATTCTGTGAAAACGTTCGCAGCATCCCTCGCTTGGAATCAGACTCCCTACACGAAGCCTTTATGGTGAGAGCAGTCAGCACTGTTAGCAGTTCTTATTCTAACATATGTCTCCAGCAAAGCGGCATTGATTTGGACCCAGATTCCGTCGAGTACAAGAATCTGTTGGAAACCCTTTTTGGCGACGAAGCGCTTGCAATGGCGGCCATGCGTGAATGGCATTACATCCTTAAGCGACTAGGATCCGAATGGAGTGTTCTATACATGTACGCACTGGTTGAACAGCACGAACGCGTACAAAATTCTGTGCAGGATTTCAAATATGAGATCCAAGCGATTCCAGTCATGATTGACGGAAAGCCGTCGCAAGTTCGGTTTACGCTGCGCTCGTTTGTTGAAAAGTGCAAGTCGCTGAAGTCGGAGTGGAATTCGGACGTGGCCGCAGATTTTGATTTGAAACGTTTGCTTGAAAAGTTGACACACATCTCTGATCATGGGAACACGGTTGATACGCTGATCAGTGCTTTCAAGTCTGTCGGAATTTACACGACGGATAAGGAGTATGAGCTTTTGATTGGATCGATCGCGGGGGGCGACTATTTGTCGTCTCTGGTTGTGTTCCAGATGCTGATTGTGTTTTTGAAGAAGTGGGGAATGGAATGGAACATGTGGATTATTTGGTCGCTTCTGGATGACAAGGAGCACGATGATGATGTTTTGACTGTGAGTCCGTTTTTTGGCACTCTTGGCAAATTCATCTGAAAGTCATTTTTTTCGATGTTCAGCACTTTGTTCTTCATGTGCATACCTTTGACCCAAAAGCTAAATTTGACCTGGTCAAGTTTGTTGAACGATGCGGAACGCTGGAAAACTCGTGGCAGACGGAGAGTTCGTTTGATTTGGAGAAATTTATGACTGGTTTATTGGCCATCGAAGGAAAGATATCGCTCGAAGCGGTTGAGCCTGTGTTCAGGGTATCCGCAATTTTTGTTTCTGCTTGATCCTCAATCCTTTCGAAACTAAAATTGCATCTCAGTCTTGCGGTATCAGAACCACGTTGGACGAATATTCAGATCTCATCACCACGCTCACTGGAGGAGACTTTGACGACATTGCTGCGTCAGTGTTGGGTTATTGGATATCGCTTGTGAAGCTCTGGGGCGTTCAATGGTTTATGCGTTGCGGTCCAAGTTTCTTTGAGCGATTCAATAATGCCCAAGCTGCAGCAGACAAGCTCGACACGGCTCTTACAATTACAGATAATCGATTGGATGTCCGCACATTCGAATGGTACTGTCAAATCAAGAATGGAGGATTCTCCCTTCCCAACTTCCTCGATTCTCTTGTGCAAAGCGCGGGAAAGAATAGCAGCAATGGAAACGATTTCATGACTGAAGACATGCTGCTTCTTTTGCTTTCGGAGCAAGGGGTGGAGCTTTCGAACGAAGAACTGACAAATCTCGTTGGCGTGCTGACAGGAGCCGACGGGAATGATGGAATGCACATTATTTGGGAATGGGTGTTACTCTTGCGAGCGATTAGTGTGCGATATTTCATGCTCGCGTACCAAGTTGAGTCTATGTGGGCTTCTGTGAATGTAGACACAGGGTTGGCGATCAAGGCGTTTCATTCACGAGCGTCATATCGATGTGAGCGATTCAGCGTTGAGCGATTTTTGACGACCGTACAGGATTTGAAGGAGGACTGGGATGTTGAGCAGTTTTTTAATTACTTGGTCGAAATCCATGGGGACGTTTCGTTGCTTCATTTTCAACAGGCGTTCAAGGTGACATGTTTTGTTGATGACGCGTTTCGATGAATGGTTTTAAACTTACTCGTCTGATTTAGGCAACTGATGTCGATGTTACCAGTGATCAAGCGATGGACCTCTTGACAACTCTGACGGGTGATGAGGTACATGCGCTTTCAGTTGCGCAAGATTGGATATCAACGGCATGGGTTGTTGGCATTAGAACACTTTTAGAGGCTGAGAATGCCATTCAAGTTGAGAAAGTACCCGAGGAGAGCGGTGGTTGGTTTTTCAGCCGTGTGATTCAAGCAGCGGAAAGCGCTGCCCGTGCCGTCAGCGGGGTGTGAAGACAGTCGTGAAATAAAATCATTTTTAGAAAACGTCAACGGAATGAGACAGAGAAATTTGGCCAAGCTTGTACTCGGATGCACTGTCTCTGCAATGGCCACGGCGGCACTGCTGATGTGGTACCAGAGATGGCAAGATGAGCACGATGAGGAGGTGGATGATAATCCCGCTCCGCAAGCGTTGCAGGAGTGGTACCAGCCAGACACCCGAACTGTGGCCCAGATCGACGGCCTGCCGCTTTCCCAGCGTCTTAAGGACTCTCACGATTGGGTGTCATTCTCGTTCCGGCCGCGACTTGTCTCAACGGATCATGATCATGCGGTATCGGAACCCAAGGAGAAAGCGTCGCTGCAGCCATACGGAAAGGGTCTCGGAATCATCCGCAACAGCAGCGAGGAAGACGTGGCTCGGTTTGAGGCACACCTTATTCGCGGCAATGCTCTCTACGGACCTGGCCGGATCGAGTACAGCACAATTGCCTTCAACCCAGACAGACGCGCTATTGTGAAAGTTGTCCGCTTCGGCAGCAAACTGACTGGACACGAGGGTGTCCTGCACGGAGGTTGCACGGCGGGCTTCTTTGACGATGCATTTGGGACGCTGTTCTTTCTCGAGGCACGCGGCGAGTTTGACGGCGTCACCGCCAATCTGAGCATCAACTACAGAGCGCCCATTCTAACGCCAGCGATCGTGGCTTTTGTGCTGTGGATCGACCGCATCGAAGGAAGGAAGGTTTTCATGAAGGGCGAGGTGCGCAGTGTTGCGAACGATGCTGACGATCTGTCGCTGGAGGGTGCAGCTGAAGGGGATGTTGATGTTGGTGCCTCTATTGTTGGCGGCAAGAGCATCAAGCATGCGGAGGCAACGTGTCTCTTTATTAAGCTGAACCATGAGCAGATGGCAAAGATGAAGCAACAGTGAAGCTTGAATACCAATTTTAATTTTCTGTTCGCTTTCAAACAGGCCATAATATTTACATGTACGCGCGCGCACTCAGCAGAGCTCGCAGACTGTCGAGCATGCCACAAAGCAACAACAACAAAGGCCTAAAAGGCAACGGGACCATGCTTGCGACTGGTCTTGTTCTGAGCGGAGGTGCTGCCGCGTATCTGCTGAGCGGCGACAGCGCTCGGCCACTCTCGACAAAGGCGGCGCCAGTCTCAGTTGGCGGCTCAGGGCTGACCCCGGCTGAGGCAGAGTCCGTGTTACGGCATTATCAAAAATCTATCTTGACTGACCTTCCAAGACATTCGGTTGTGAGGTGCGTTTTTTATTGACCGTGTTGCCTCTCATGCAACTCTCATCGGTTCTCCATCGCAGATGCGACCTTTCATCAGTCGCATCAAACGACCCACGCGAAGATTTTCACTCCGAGCATCAATGTGGAAAGGGACTTCTTTTTGCTGTTATGGATGGTCACGGAGGCACGGGTGAGCTTTCCCTGTTTCTTTTCTTGCTGCTTCTGTCGTTTGTTTGTCATTATTGTTACTATTATCGTTATTATTCTTTTTATTGCAATGGCTGTTTAATAACCAAGGTCGTCTCTCCAGAATGCGCTGATGTGGTTCAGAAGCACCTTGCTGCATACGTGGCAAATGCTCTTGACGTTGCGTTGGGTGGCGACACTGCAAAACGCAGTTCATGGATTCCCTCATTTGCCACTTCTGTTTCACCTATCTCGTCCACATCTGCACCTTCAATCTCCTCTGATCCGCGCATCTTATCGAACATCAGTATGCAATCAACCAACGATCAATCAGACGGGCCAGATCCTGTCCGCAAACAGCTTATTATGGATGCGCTTGTATCCGCCTTTGCCCGCCTGGACGATGATATTTGCAACGGTGGTATTGACATTGAGACACCTGTTTCAACCACGGACGAGATGATTCGTGCTCATTTGCGGCCCGCTCTTGCCGGCTCTTGCACACTCTTGGCTTACATTGAAGGTCGCGATCTTTATGTCGCATGCACAGGCGATTCTCGCGCCGTCCTTGGAAGGCGTTCAACAATCGATTCAGTTTGGCTGGACCCACTTGACTTATCTGTCGACCAGACAGTTAGAAATCCTCAAGAGTACAACCGATTGCTGGATGAACATCCGGGGGAGTTGGAGACTGTTGTTGTGAAGGGAAGAGTTTTAGGAGGTCTCATGCCGACCCGAGCATTTGGTGAGTGAAGTTTGCAGAGTTGACGATTGCTGGTTGAGTTGTTGGCAATGGAACCTCTGACAATCTTGTGTTTTGGGTGCTAGGTGACGCCAGATACAAATGGCCAACTCAGCTTTCTTCCATTCTCTTGCCACATGTGACAAACCGCAATCCACCCAAAAACTACAAAACTCCGCCATATGTGACGGCGAGGCCAGTTGTAACTCATTATCGCATCACGCCATCCCGAGACATGTTCCTTGTTCTTGCCACTGACGGTTTATACGACGAACTGTCGTCGCAAGAAGTTGTAACGGTCGTTTCTGGATTTTTGCAGCACCACCAAGTAGCAGCAAAGCCGACTGTGGAATGGGGCACTGATCCGCTTTCGAACAAATCCTTCAAATTGACCAGCGATACAAATGCAGCCACTTGTTTGATTAGAAACGCGCTTGGTGGAGCCAATGAAGACAAAATGCGAAAATTGATGGGAATTCCCGCCCCGTACTCTCGCCGATTCCGAGACGACATCACTGTGAATGTGCTATTTTTTCAACACGATTCCGAAGTTTCACGGCATGTCGGACTGGATGGTGCCCGTCTTGTTAAGGAAGCGACGGACGTTGTCCATGGGTTGCCTGGGGTAGATTTGTCTCTTGCCAATGTAAAACAACATCGCTTGCAGAGCTGGGTCTCGTATTTCGCAAAGAAGGATCAGCAGCAATCTAAGCTGTGATTTCTTGCCTTCTTTAATTTAACTTTAAACGCGCAATATGGCTGATGTTACGTAGCTCCTGTTGATGTTGTTCACCTGACTGAATAAAGATGAAAGGACAAACTGTTGAGGTTGCTACTGTCAAATTCAAGGGACAATCACTCGTGAAGCAGTACAGGATGGTTGTGACTGCATTTGAGGAGGAATGTAAAATAGGCGCACGAAGGCATTTTCCCGTTTTCCCGTTTTTTTTTTTTTTCGGGTTGCTCTTCTCTGACGCTAACAACTTCACTGCCTTCACACCATTCAGTCCAAATCAAGACGAAGTAGCTGAGAACCGATGTTTTAAAAAAATAAAAAGTAAAACATACACCAGAAATTCTCGTGAAAAACGCGGAAGTTTCTAAACATTCGGGACAAAACTGCCTGCAAATCTCACTATTGCAGTTTCCATTCGTTCCAAGTTCTAAACGTGTGTGATGTTTGAAGGCAGGGATGGACGCTTTTGCAATCAACAGTTCATCAAATGACGCCTGCCAGTGAGGTATGTTTCAGCATGCAGGTTGGTGAATCCACTGGGTTGGTTAAGCCTGCTGCTGCTCTGTGGGTTGTTGAGCGAGTGACGCACGTCACCATTTGGCAAGGAAAGTGCGGAGACAGCAGTTTATGCAGACCCCAACAAATAAACTGATTGGCCAAAAATAAGTGGCAGAATGAACACAATTGTGACAAGTCAGCAATTGGCGGAGGAAGGCAACGGATATGTGGACACGGCTGCTGAGCTGTACGGACGGACGAATGTTAGCAGCAGCGAAGCAGCGACGCACGCACTGATTGGCGAGTACCTTGTGCACGGATGCTACACCGAGACTGCCCGTGCGTTTGGAGTTGCAGCGGGTGGCAAGCACCGAGACGGCGACGCGGCAACGAACAACGCGGTCGAGTCTTCGGAGACAGCGATGGAGATGGACATTGATGCGGACAACTCGGCAACAACTGGTCAAACTACAACGAAACCGCCCTTTGCATCTGCTGCCTCGCTCGTTGCTGCCCAGTCGCTCGCCGTACGAAAGAACCTCAACTCGCTCGTGCTTGCAGGCCGCATAGCTGACGCCGTCGCAGCTGCCGACGCCGCTTTTCCAGGCGCTCTCAAGGCTGCTTCAGCAGATAGTACAGCAGTCTGTTTTCTTTTGCACACCCAGCAGTTTATTGAGCTAGTCCGTGTCTTGAGTGCTGATGCGCTTCGCTTTGCCCAAGAAGGTTTATATTTGTTTTTGTTTTGCTTTGGTGGTGGCCTCTTTGTCGCCTTGTTTGTCTCGTTGCAGAAATTCAAAACTCCTTGTGCACCCAGAACTCGGTCAATACAGCGACTTGAATCCGAAGCACCACGATGCTCTCCGAGATATCGTCTCCCTCATTGCATATACCGATCCATACACATCCCCGCTCGCACATTATTTATCGCTGCAACGCCGCGAAGAAGTCGCCACCCATCTGAATGGTTTCTTATTGGGTATGTTTCGAAAGGATCTATTTCGTATTCCCTGACTTTGGTTTTTTTTTTTTTCCCTCGACAGCGCATCAAAACCTTTCGCCCGACACAGCGCTAGAACGCATCGTTCGCCAAGCAACTGTTTTACGTGACTTCCTTAGCGAACCAGCAATCAAAGAAAAGAAATCAGCTCCAAAGGTGACCCTCAGAATACATGTTTCCCTTCCGCGATATCTGATCTCTTTGCGCAGGCGGTGCTGTATCCAAAATGGGATCTTGGCCTGTTTCTGGATGCGCAGTCTTCTTGAAAAATCGTATTTGTACTCTTTACTCACTGTCAGAAAGAAACGAAAAAAAAAAAAAGTGAAATTCAAAACAAAAGAAGTCTCCATTCCATGAAATATACTCGCAACTGCCCCCCTCCTCAACACACAAGCACGGACTTCTTGCACAAAGGACACATCTCCACCACATTTAACAACCACGCATCTACACAAATCGGGTGAAATTCGTGCCCACACGGCAAGACACGTACCTTCTCAAAGGCACCATACTCATCCAAGCAAATGGTACATCGCGCATGCGGGAATCGCGTTTTTGAGCCTGCTGAAGCAGTACCAACACTATCAACACTACCGCAACTGCCACTGCATTGGACCAGCGGTAGCCTCTGCAGCACCCGTTTTACTGCCGCGTGTCGTCGGGACCTATCCTCGTAATTTTGCGGCACGCCTAATCCGCAGCACACGCGGATCACGATCGGTAGCACCATGGGCGTCGCAAGCATAAAAAAAACCAGCAGCGCCAAAGATGAAAGACCGGCAATGGCTAAATTGCGCAACTCAACGGCAACGCCCATTCGTTCTTTTTCTCGCATTGTTTGCTTGTGTCCGCGAAACGAGTTTTTGGTTTTATAGTGGCGTGGTGTGTTTGGTGGTTGGCTAAAATTGGAACATGCATGCAACGAATCCGAGGCCATCATGGGTAGCTTGCTCTGGTTTATTCGCGCCAGTATCCCGACTTTTTCAGTTGAACCGTTATGCACTGGCATTGCGTTGTTACAGCAAGATGTCAACGCGCCGCTGTTGACACTTGCATTGAAGCCTTCAGATTCATAGAGCGCATTAAAACTGCTGGTGGTGCTGGTGTTTCCGGCACGAAACCTGAGATGGTATTGCATCTTGGGAAACGAAGCGCAAGCCATCAGGATACCTAGACGGGTTTGCTCAAAGAGCATTTTGGGCTCTGAAATTTCAAGTAATATATTCGATTCCAAGCAAGACTCAAAATAATTTGCGCCGTTCAGTAGCACTGAAAAAACAGCATCACAAAATACAGAAATGAAAGGAGCAGATAACTAGAAACAGAAGAAACACATGGGGTTTTTTGAAGAAGAGGAGAAAAGGAATCGAATCAATGCTTTCTGTTCAGTGAGCGGAGCTTCTCCATAACCAGCTCCAGAGTGGCCTTTCTCTCTTGAATCTCCAAGTGCTTACGAACAGTTGGGTTTTCGTTCGCAAATTTGAGAATTTGCTGTCGATTCAAGTCGTAGTACAACTTGTTGTCAATCTCACGCGGCAACTGGAAGAAGAACTCATTCAAAAGCTCTACGTAAATGAACATCACTGCGGTATAAGTCAGCTTGTCCGCCAGAACTTCAAGGAGCGCCTCTGGGCAACAGCTCTTATTGGCCGAAACGCCACATTGCCTTGAGCGAAGGGCAGCGAGACGTCCTTGCAGCGTGGAAATGTGTTTCTGGAGCCTTAACGCTTCCCGAGCATTGAATAGAAGTTTCGCTTCTCTGTCGCTTTCGCTGACAGGCTCTGCCACAACTGGAGTTGGAAGTCCATTCACCTCAGCCTCCTTTTCTTGTTTCTTGATTTGGGCAATTGCATTTCGAAGACGCCTTCTTCCGAAAGCTGATTTGATGGTTTTGAGCTCCTGTTCCGATGTTGACAGCGTAGTGTCCAGCAAGGTCACAGCACGCTTGACACCCTCTTGCCACTCTTGCTCAGTGCATTCAACTTCGAATTTGTATGGTTTGATGGTGTTTTCCACTTGATCCACTGTTTGAAGCCAAAAGCGTGTTAAAAAAGAAATTTCAAATCAATTGAAAAAAAAACCACGCCAAACCTGTAACATGGAATTTGGATCTCAGAATTTCGGTGCTAAAGGCAAGGATCTGCTCCCTTGCTTCTGGATGATGTGCAAACTGATCCGCCGAAAGCATCTGTTCCATATTCTGAACCAGCGTGTCAATCACCAGTTGCACACTGGATCTACCAACTCCACTCTTGGTTAAGGACGCAAATGTCAAGTCAAGACGCGTGGTCCAGATGGGATCTGAGCAAATCTTGGGCAGCTGGTTCACTCGTGGGTCGTTCCAGTACACCTCCTCGCAGATTTCACGAATTCGTTCCTCCAACATGGCGCGGACTTGGTCCCGAACTTGCGGCTTTCCAAATTCTTTGGTGAATGCCTTGAAACGAGTCTTCAAGCTGTCCATGGCTTCTGCCACGTATGATTCCGGAGAGATTTTGCGGTCATTGTAGTGCACTTTGAATTGATATCGTGCATCGTCGAGTTCCTTTTCAACCGAGTTGACAATGCGGTACAATCCACGGCCCATATGTTCTTCCAAAACTTTCATGAGGCGATTTCTAAGTACGGGGGTTCCAACTGAAGCGTTTGCTTGTCTAAATTCTGGGTGGCTCTTGAAATAGTTATCTTCAGCACGAATGAGTGCTTGTCCTGGAGCATTGCCGCTTCCACCAGCTTTACAGACAACACCAATGTAACCAAGTTGCAAGGGGAAGTCAGGATTGTTGAGTTTCGCGACAGCATCCGCAGGATCAACGAGATCCATCTTTGTCAAAACACCAATCGTACGGTGGCCAAGAGGATCAATTTTGCGACTCGCACGAAGCGCTTCTGAGTTGGCAAGATCGACATCGGCAGCGCAAACTGCAAGGATGATATTGGGTTCCTTGATGTACATTTCACAGAGGTCAGAAATTTTCTGCTTCAGAGTTGGAGGTTGATGACGACTGTGGATTTGAATGTATCCTGGTAAATCGACAAGAGTCAAATCGGGGACATTGGGAGAGTAAATTCTTAGTTCGATCGGCTTGGATGAGACACATTCGGAATCGGGAACAGCTAATTGATATTTTAAGGTTTTAACGAAAGGCGGATTTTTTGCTAACGCTGTCAAATCTTACCCAAGTTCAGGTCAGTCAGGGTCTTCTGAATTTTTTTGAAGTCTGAGATTTTTCCCAGGCCTAGCTGGGGAAACTCGCCGTACTCTTCTTTCGAATTTTCAGAGTGAATCAGTGTAAGTTCAATCGGTCTTCTGGTCACCATGTTGCTTCCTCTAGTTTTTACGTTTCAGAATTGCAATCAAGGGGAGTTGTATCAAAATGACATACTTTGGGAGGAATTCGTGCCCAACAATTGCCTCCAGAACCGAACTCTTTCCTGAACTCTGAGATCCAATCACGACAATACTAGGGAGCTGCAGATTCGCGTTGTTGTTGACCGTCTTGAGTAAATTGCGCACCTCAATCAACTTCTTAGTGAGGATCATCAAATCCTGATCAGGGGGAGACATTGATGAGCCTGAGGGGCCTCCCGACCCCGAACTGCCACCCGATACCGAAGATGCCTTGTTAAGGACGGGTCCAGGTGGTGGAGCCGTGGCCATTGCCTGGAAGTTTTTGACACCGTCGTCCATCCCCGCTGGAGCAACAGCCGCCTCCTTGAAACCGGGCAGTTGCGACACATCCACAGTAGGGAGAGAAACATTACTTAAATCTGGGACTTTGATCTTGCTCATATCAATTGATGACATCCAATCTTTCGCCTGTGACAGGGAGTCTCGGACCCAGTCTGGGACCGTCTCCTTTGTGATTTCTTCATAAGTCATCGAAAGAAGGGTCCGTTAGATAAACAACTAGAAGAGAGTAGTCGTAATAAGACGATGCAACGATTTGCCTACCGTCCACCCTGTATGCCGTGTATCCCGCTGCACCAGCCCCGATCCCGGCCAGTCCGAGTCCCCAGCGCACCACGGCCAGACCAGCGCGAGGGACGAACAGGAAGCCGCGTTTCTGCGAGTGGCGGTGCGGGGCTGCCGTAGCCCGTGTCCATCCGCCCCTTGGAAAGTAGCGAGGGATCATTCACTTATATTTACTTGCTTCTTTTTTACACTTGGTAAATATTGGGTTTGTGAACAGCAAATTTAAGACTAATTCGGAATTCGTGGCAAAGAAATGACATCTGTGCAGAAGGAGAAGACTGCGCAGTTTATGTCCTTCACCGGATCCGAGTACGTTAAATACCTGCGTATTCATTGCAGTGCTGTCCTGACACCCTTGCCCTTGTCCATTCCCAGCGAGAAGACAGCGACGACTTTCCTCAAGGCTGCGGGTGAGTCCGATGGCCGACTGTCTCTTTGCTCATGTGTGCTGTTCTTACGGCCTCGCATTTTGAAGGGTGGAAGTTGGACCAAGCGTGCGATGCATTCTTCCAGCAGCAGTCCGCCACCCCGACGTTTGCACCCACCACCTCAACTTCACTGCCACACAAGCGCGTGGATCAGGCAAAGCTTACTAAACTGTTCGAGTCATACAAAGGTGCCTTGCTGGAAGGAAATATTCATTCGAAATGCGGTCCTCACAATCTCGCTTTTTATTCGGCGCAGACGCGGACGAGAATTTCATTGGATTGGAGGGAACTGAGGTATATTTCCCTGCATTACTGATAGTTATTTTCATGGTGAATGCACGCAACTTAATCATGTGCATACAGCGACTTTGTCAAGACCTGGAGGTGGATCCAATGGACATAGTGACCCTTATTCTTGCCTTCCATTTAAAATGCGAAAGAATGTGCGAGTTCAAGCTTGCCGGATGGTTGGAGGGATGGTCAAACTTGCAGTTAAGTGATCCCCACCTCCTGTTGAATTCGAAAATTCCTTCTGATTGTGGGAAACAACAGATGCGAAACTTTGGAGGACATGAAGAAAGCAATTCCCGTCATCAGAGGCGATCTCGACGATGCAACCAAATTCAAGGACATTTACCTCTTCACATTTAATTTTGCGCGGCAAGAGAATCAGAAGGGACTCGGTGAGACCTGTTTATTTGTCCATCATTTCTGCCATTTAGAAGCAATATTGAATTCGCCGCTGACTATCAACTTACTGTTTCAACTTGATACTATTCAACTGGTTCAAATTTTGTGCGTGCGTGAAGCCTTGGAGACCGCAACTGCATTCTGGCAGCTTCTATTTACAGGTAGATATGAGCACATCGACCTTTGGCTGGAGTTCTTGGAAGACCACAAAAACTCCATCTCGAAAGACACATGGGTCCAGGTGCGTTTGTCTTCTTGCTGCCTATCCTCACAAATTTTGATGAACTTCGGGTGTGCGATCGATAAATAGTTCCACGACTTCGCCAAGAAATACCCGTCAGCTTTTGAAGGATACGAGGAAGATGGCGCGTGGCCGCTTTTGATTGATGAGTTTGTTGAGTTTGCGCAGGAAAAGTTGGAGTAAAGCAGCCTCGTTGATAAAGAGGAGTCTAGTTGTGTTTAACTGTTTTGATGAGTCACCAAACGATTTATTCGGGTGTCAATAACGGTAACTCCAAATATTCGCTGGTATTAAGTTTCGAGGACGCAATGAGTTTACTGGAGCTTCTTGAACAGCTCGGGAGCAGCCTAAAAGAAGACACACATCAGGAAGTATTGCTGAATTGAAAAGAATAGCACATACGCAGTGATCGACGCACGCCTGCAGATGGTTGCGAGGAATAGAAACAGGCCGGTGAGTAATGTACAGAGCATTCAAACAATCTGATCCGCACCATCAGTTTCAGGAACTCCTCGACACAGTTCTCCTCTTCACCGGCCTCAACCTTCTCTCCGCAGTGGTTCAGTTTCTCCTGGAAGTTCTGGCAGTGGTGTTCGACGCAAGCTGGTTTAAAGCGAGTCAGCCACTTCTGAAGCCACCAGGACGGGCATCGCCACAAAGCGGCGCCACATCGCCTCAGCACATCCGCACAGGCACTCGCTTACCCTCTTCGAGTTTCTCTTTCGGGTCCTCCATTTCGTTCTGTAAACTGATTTTGTGTCAAAGAAAAAGCGCAAAATGTAGAAATCGCGAAAGTAAAAAATTAACGGAGACAAGTTTGTGAACAAGACTTTCTTGATATGGATATGGCCAGTGCGAGCGTCTCCAGCGAGGCTGTCCAGAATCAGCAGCAGCAGCACCAACCAACCATGCTCCACCAGCAGTCCGTGTGCAAGCTGGTACGCGGGGTTGCCCATTCTATCCCGTATCTCGTCCCGTGCTCAAGTGCTCACCTGCTTGCTTTTAGTACGTCGGTAATCTGGACGGCAGGGTCGATGAAAACATGCTGCAGCAGTTCTTTAACGTCGACTCGGCGGTGGATTTGATTGAGTCCATCAAGATTATTGTGAGTCCATCTCAATTCTCCGCCTTCACCATCGTTTATCTGCAAACTGCTCCCTCTCTACCCTGGTTTATGATCCGTTAAGCGTATTCATGCCCGCCGCAATCATTCATGTTCGACTTCGCGATTCTTTGCACATCTTCAGAACTTTGTTTTTCCCCCATCCAACTTTTGTGCCTCGGCGAAATGACTTTCAACCTTTGCCAGCCCATGGCGCGTCATATTTCAGCCATACTTATTGACGTTTTTGTTCGCCTCAAATGCAGCCTCAACCTGGTGGAATCAATTATGGGTTTGTGGAATACCGAGACGCTCAAGATGCTGAAAACGCCATCCAATCTCTCAACGGCAAACGACTTCTCAATTTTGTGCGTCTCGTTCAAGAGCAAAAAGAATAACTTGCCAGATTTTCTGACATTTCACTTGCTCGGTCGTCTTTGCAGGATATCCGAGTCAACTGGGCATTTGCTGGGTCCTCATCCAAAGAAGACCTGTCCTCCCACTTTCACGTCTTTGTTGGAGATCTTGGCTCTGAAATAACAGATCAGCTGCTTGCGAAAGCGTTTGCAACTTTCGGATCGCTATCGTTCGTACTCAACGGAAATTATCCATTTACAGCTTTTCTTTATCCTTTTCATAACCTTTTCTCTCACTACAATTCGTGAATCGTTCCTAAACACTGTCATAACTCTGCTTCCACCAACAGTGATGCCCGCGTCATGTGGGATCCAATGTCAGGAAAGTCAAGGGGTTATGGTTTCGTTGCATTCAAAGAAAAAGCGGTGCGTCATCACGGGCTGTTCAAATGACGTACCCGTCATTTACTTCTTTTGTCTTGTATCGTCTGTTTTCTCAATCAGGATGCGGAGCGAGCGATTGCTTCAATGAACAACGAGTGGCTGGGCAGCAGAACTGTTCGTGTCAATTGGGCGAACCAAAAAACTTCTGGTTCGCGGCTGGACCAAAATAACTTTCTTAGATCAGGTTAATTCATTATTTTATTATTATTATTATTATTTTATTATTATTATTATTTTATTTTCATCCTCCTGCTCACCGACTCACTTTTGTATGTTTGCAGGACAAAAAGATGCTGTTAATATTGAAACGATTCTCGCGCAGTCTCATATTTATAATACGACCGTGTACATTGGAAACATTACTCCCCATACAACACGTTAGCTTTCCAAAAGGATTTTCTGATCAACTCTTTTGCTAAAACATGTCTCTCCGATTCAGAAATTGATATTGCGCCACTGTTCTCTCAATTTGGTTACATTAGAGAACTACGCCTCCAAGCCGATAAAGGCTTCGGTTTTATTAAGTGCGCTTCGAAATTGGCCTTTCTTTTTTATTTTAGTTCCTCACGTTGATTTACACTCCGAAAAGGCTCGACTCACACGATGGCGCCGCTATGGCTATTTACACTCTAAATGGGTACATGTTGCATGGTCGCCAGCTCAAGGTGAACTTCTTATTTGTTCCGGTTTCTATCTTTTTTTCGATAACACTTTCAAAAAGTGTTCCTGGGGAAAAGAGCGAATGATGCATGATGTGAACAATTTCCATCCCATGGGGATGCCGGGATACGGCTACCCACAACCCATGACTTGGTTCTTCCCAAACGCTGAGGGAGGACCTATGGTGATGCCCATACCGCCAAACGGCGTGGCACCCGGATTCGAACAGTACCCGATGGGTCCTGGTGTTGCACCTCAGGCTGCACAAAACCTCAACGGCGGTGCTGGTGGAAATTTGGCCGGTGGGAATGTTGTTGTCACGGCTGCTGCTGGAGTCGCCGTGACGCCAATGGATCATCCACAGCAGCAACCATTTTGGGATCCTAACCAGCACCAGCTTCAGATGTCGAATGGATACTACTGAACCTTTTATGTAAAGCCATTTTTTTTATTCCTTGACTTTGGGAGGGGGTATTTTTGGATTAGATAAGAGGGAGTCATCTCCAGAGAAAGTCATTAAAGCAAAGGATTTGGACGCGTCGGTTGTTTTTCTTAAGTTTATTTCCATCATTTTTGTTAACTTTTCAACAAACAGCGGAGGATATCTGATCTGTATGGTATGGGAATTTTCAGGATGCTTCTGCAGGCACGAAAAATGGTGACACTTACAATGAAAGGATCCCTTTGCATACATCGTCCTCCAACACAATAAATCGATGCACTGTCATTCTTCGAATGGTATCCATAATGTTTCCCATAGTTTCATCCACAGCACATGTATGAATTCCCGCGAATTCCTAAGCATTTTCTGCATCAAAACAAACGAAAGAAAGAAAAAAGTTGACAATTCAGAAAGGATTACCGTCGATCTCCCTGCAAGCGCTTGACTTAATGGAATGCTCAAGTCCGTTGAACTGCCTTCTTTCGTCAGCAGCAGCACGTCATACTTTTCATAAATATCAATGAATAGCCCTTGAAGAGACAAAAACAAAAAGAAAAGTACCAAAAAAAAAAAAGTGTCAGAAAACATATTTGTCCTTCACTGATTTGGTTCTGATAAATGCAGAAAACCACACACCCTTTTCGTCTTGAATCGGAACAGCAGATATCTTATCCTTCACAAACATATTCAGCACGGTAATAAGAGGAGTGTCTGCAGTCGCTGTTTTCAGATTCGTGTACGTTCCAAGTCCTAATTCACGCAATGTTTTTCGAGCAACAGGGATGTCTTGATACTGAATTTTTTTTTTTCATGAGGTGAG
Source organism: Chytriomyces confervae (assembly GCA_006535975.1). Taxonomy (NCBI): domain Eukaryota; kingdom Fungi; phylum Chytridiomycota; class Chytridiomycetes; order Chytridiales; family Chytriomycetaceae; genus Chytriomyces; species Chytriomyces confervae. Next base: position 123,029 of record QEAP01000021.1, read on the forward strand.
TTGAGAAACCGTAGAAATATTGCGACGAGAAAGAGACGCAGTTGTTTTAAAAAAAATAAAAGGCTAACATTTTCTGCAATATGTCTGAGAATTTTGAACTCTGTAACAACGGATACAATGACTTCCGCGTTTTGAGAGTCGTCCACTAATGGGAGACGATAAAGCCGATTATCCACCAAGATGCGGCTTGCTGGGAGAGGAAACGAAACATCGATTCGACAATCCAGAAGAATTTCGCGTGAGATTGGGGGTGAGTTGTGAGCATGAATTCGGTTGTGCCAATCGATATCGATAATTTTTTTTACCTTCGAATAAAGATTTCATTGGGTGCAGAGAGACAATGGGTGCGCCGACGCCGCTCTTGAATTGCAGGGCTTTCATGCACGTTACCGTTTAGTGCAACTTTGCAGGTAACAAGTCAGGGCAAGCTCACATTTCAGGTTTTTGATTGACAGGTTTTCCATATCCAACATGGCCGCTTCCAGCGATGAATGATAATAGTAGTGTCTGTCGATGATGAAAGCACAGCGGCCCGCTTTAAGTGAGCTTGTGCAAAGGAGAAAGATGGATAATAAACCGTATTTACAGAAGGAGATTGATGAAATCCGTGACTAAATTTCCACACAAGAAGGGCTTCGATTAACACCAAGATTCGAAAATAGACTCCGTGATCGTGGGGTAGAAAAGAGGATTCCGAGCAGATGAACGTTTTTTCAGAAGGGGTACGCACCAGTGAACATTCCTGCAAACTGCTGAGTTACCGCGTCCCAGAGAGGCGCTGATTGCACACCTGTCGATTCAAGTCTTGGGTGAGATTACCGCTAAGCGTGGCTGATCCGAGAGAGCAATTCGCGGTTCAGGGGGTCCCCCACCAGAGGCACCCCCGCCCCCCACCTTTGCTGAAGCTCGCAAAAGAAAAGGCTCGAACAAAACGCACCGTGCTGAACAAGCGCTGTCAGAGCATGCCTCACTTTCATTCTCGTTTCAAACACAACAAGTTTCGACGATACTGTTTTTTTTTTTGGCGCCACAGTGTTTGTTGGCATGTTTTGTTGAACGTAAGTCATCCTGTCGTATTCGCTTCCGGCGCTGCCCGCCCGGGACCCCATCGGCACGAAGCTGCTTATCGGTGGACGTACCTGGAAGCATCGAATAGCATGTCGTCTCCCGAAGCCGCTCACTCACGGAGATGCTCGTCATATTTTTTTATATCTTTCCGCGCAATAATAAACTTTATCTTTATGACCAAACCTCCTCACACCAGCAGCGACACATCATCTACAAACAAATGCCAAAAAAAAAAAAAAAAAGGTTAGAAGGGTACCGATCAGCACTACTTCCATCAACATACCACCGAAAGGCTTGTTTACGGACTTGATGATGACATCGTTGCAGAGTGGGCATTCTCCTGACAGTTCCTTCTCCAGCTCCTCCTGAATGCGTTCATCAGTATTTCCTGAAAGGAACGAAAAACGCAATAAAGATCAAGGTAATTGCGGTCACACCTTCAGTCCGGTCAAATTTGCATCGTTGACTTTTCCTCCAAATCGTCGGCCGGAATTTTGATCCAATCGTTGCCTCAATTGAATGATTTTGTTCTTACGCGCCAAACTGGCGCTTTCCAAGAGCTGCAGGAATCAAACATTGGTTAAAATGCGAAGGGGTCCGAAGCCAGTGTAACGAGGTGGGGTTTTTACCATATTTGTTATGCAGTCCGCATGAAAAACGTGTTTGCAAGGGAACACCAAAAACTGACGCGTGAGCAAAGATAGCATGCAATAAGAGCACTGTTCAGTCACATGAATCACAATGCTTCTGTTTTTCAAGTTGTGGATGTCAGTGCGAATGTTTTCTGCACTTCTGGTGGCCTCATCCATTTCCTCTTTGAGTTGCTCAATGTGCTCATTATACTCATCCAATGCTTGGCATAAATCCGTTTTGAAATCATCAATCAGCGCAAAGTCTGGAAAGAAAGGCAAGATGTCTTCAATCCGCAATAAATCGCATTGCTTCAAGAAGGTGATGGCCCTGGAAAAAAAAAAAAAAAAAAAAAAAAAAAAAAAAAAAAAAAAAAAAAAAAAAAAAAATGTTTATCAACCATTGGGAAAAGAAGTGGACATAGGAAAGGATTCAATTTTTTTTACGTTTCTTTGACGTGGCTGAACTCGAACGTGCATTCATGCTCTGTTTTGGGGTATTATCGATTTGGATCAGAAACTTGAAAAAAGAGACCCTTTGTGAAAACGCAAACAAAAATCCCGGAACGGCGCACGCACCGATGACTCCTCAATACCCTTCATTGGAGAAACTTCTGCTGGAGCGAATGTTCTTTTGATGGCCGGGGACTGCAGAACCGTCGGCAAGGCACCGCTCTTTTTTTTTTTTTTTAGTGTGTTTTTTTGCGTCACCCGTTAGCTCCCTCACACGGTTGTTTTTCTGATCGGATTTGAAGAAACCTTTTTCGCAGCAGCAGTTTCTTCTTCTTCTTCGTCTAGCTTTCGCTTGGGATGGCTGATTTGTGCTTGGCCATCCATCTTTTGCTGTGTGTGTGTGTTATTTTAGTTATTTAAAATTTACACATAAATATTTTATTATTGAGGGAGAACACTCTCCAAGGACTGGCTCTTTTTTCTTGCCCGTAACCTCAAAACCACCACACTACCTGCTGCTAATATTGCTATACCTTGTAACGCTGAAAAGACAATGTACGCCTTGGAATAACACGC
>QEAP01000021.1:125854-136766 GCA_006535975.1 Chytriomyces confervae
GATGAGAGAGAGAGAGAGAGAGAAAGAGAGCGACAAAAAGGTCGAGAAAACGACATTTTACATATGCGTGCATTCCGAAAAAGTCTTTGGTCAAAACTGGAAAGAGCGCGCCGGCTCCCCCAAACCCATACGATATTAAAATGGAGCTCATGTAGAAAACGCCTTCAGATCCGGCTCCAGTCGCGAGCGTCGCCGTTGGAATGAAAATCAATACTTGACACGCCAACAGTAACATGGAGCGATCAAGCATTGCAATGGGCGTGTTTTTTTTTTGAAGGACTTCGCAAAAGATGGGCAGCGTTAGGCGTCCCAGCGAATTGAAAACAGACATGACAGTCACTTGTATCGAATTTTGAGTAACGATTCGATCTGCATGCTCTGTGGCCTCGCGCTCGCCAACAGCGGCTTCGAGAATCGTGACAAAGTTTGTTATATACGTGAGGCCCTGCATAAATACAAATGTGGCAGACAGGCACCAGAACAATGGATGCCTGAGGATGTCAATGGGAGATAATTGCACATCACTGCCGTCAACTTTGTCTGAATCAAAAGTCTTGACGAGTGCAGTTGATCCCCCTGGTTTGGGTCCATCGATGTGTGAGACTTCCCCATTTGCATTGGGACGTATGGATGCCGCGGGGGATTTTGCACTGGCCAGCCGATTACCGTGCGCGTCACCTACCTGTGCAGTGGTGGCAGCAACAATCCGCAGTGTTCCCACCTCAAAGGTAAAGCAACCAGCCAAAAAGTTGACGATTCCACAGACGGCGGCAGAAAACAGGAGCAACGCACCGGCCCCGCGGTCAGCGAAAAAGGCATTCGCAATTTGAGCAAACAGACTGGCACTTAGTCCGTAAAATAGAAGAAGGAGTCCCAATACTTTTCCCTCGTGCGGAGATGCGTTGAAATTTTTAACGTTGGCACCGATGCAGCCCATGTAGCTGCACGTGCTGCCAATGCCGACAATAAAGTAATATACGGACATGGCGGCTGTTGTGCTTGCAATCTTGTGCTCGTATCCAAGGTACATGAGTGCATAGCCCAGACAATAAATCACGGCGCCCAGGATGAGGGTCCATCGAGCTCCGACGCGGTCATACACTGGTCCGACTGCTAAAAAGGACTATTGAACTTTGTGAGAGCTTTGAAACCCTTCAAAAAAAAAAAGAGCTTTCATCGCATGTATTTTACCAAATAAAGCGATGAGTTTCCAACGGCGGTGATTGTGTTCAAATCAGTTGAAGAAATGCCCAATCTGTCCTTGAGGGAATTGGCAACGACAGAAAATGAAAACATGGCTCCTGCTGTGGCCATGGCGAAGCATGAAGACACAAGCGTGATGAGCGCCAGCATTTGGGATGGGTTCTGCATTAGCAGACGCGCTGTCGCTGGGTTGACGTTGACGGTTGGAGTGTCGGGTGTTGGGCAAAAGCGGATGAGGTTATCAGTCACTCTTTCAGGTGGATGATGTTACAATTAATTTCTTGCAATTTTTCCACCTTCCAGAAGATAATTTATTGGGAGTGGAAGCAGCTGGATCCTTGCTTGCACTGCGCAGCACAAGTCTGTGAGAATCGCGTTAGACAGACCAGGGCCGCCGGGCGTGGGAAGGGTTAAGCGGACTTAGGCAGCGAGGCAGGCCTAGTTGGTTGGTTGTTTGTTTGGGTTGGGTTGGCTGAAATGCAGCAAGCATCGCCAAATGATAATTATGCGTGGGAAAATCAAAATGTGTTTCATCAGAAATTGCCGACTGTAAATCCCAATCTAGACACACGCACAAGCTGTTGCTGCTGGCGCCAATGGCTGCCGTAGAACGGCGCGCGTGCGCCATTGGATGCGAGCAGCGGGGGCAGCACGGGCGCCTTTGTCAGCACGCACGCTCTGTTTGATTGATCATGTGGTCGAATGTCCGTCCCCGCGTCGGGATTCCGAGTCGCTATTATTAGGGTTCCATTCCCCCCTTCGCCGGCACTTAAAAAAAAACACATTCAGACACGGTCACGTACGTTTTCTATTTATTACATTACCCACCCACCCGGATTTGCATTTGCATTTGCGTAAGCGAAAAACTCAGACCCAAGCCATACCCGCAACAACAACAACAAACACACACACGCACTTGCAATGTTCCAGACATACCAGCTGCGCGTAGCACCCACAACACCCTCCCTGACGCCCTCCTCCTGTCGCCTCAAATCATGCGAAGAATGCAGGTCAACGAAGAAGCGCTGCGATCGAGCGAGAGGTACGCTCCACCACCACCACCACCCGGACTTCTTAACCTGCACCCAAACTAAAGCAAGCTTTCCCCACGCACCAACTACTCAGGCATATGTGCTCGGTGTGACCGACTGGGCAAAACCTGTGTATACACATCGTATGTGACCAACGAAAAACCAACAGTCGGCCATTTCTAAAATACGCCACCCTGACAAACACAACAACAGGCGCAAATCCCGTTACTCTCCTCTGCCGTCCAGTGAAAAGGCCATGGTGCCGACACCTTCGATACCGTCGAGCCCGCCGTTACCGCACAACAGCCGAGCTGTGCCCAAGCTATGTCCGGTCACGCTTCAAGTCGCACCCACGGTGACGAGCTCGACCTTTGTGATGGCTGAGCCCGCATCTCCATCCACGGTGTCCGCTTTGAGTGACACGTCGAGCGGCGGGTTGTTTCCGCCGTTTCAATCAGGGGCAGAAAAGTGCGAAGCGCCGAGGTATCACCCAATCATGTCCGTGTCGAATCTGATCGACTAGAACGTGCAGCGCCAACCCCACCACATTTATTATATATATGTATACGTAGTAGTCCCCCAATAAATAGCTGCCCCGTGCGTGCTCCTTGGCCACGTTTATCAATCCTGAAACATTTTAACAAATTCGGGCTTGTGACCAAAACAAATGAATAACAAACAAACCACACACTTGCCGGTGATGCCACAAATGATAATGACTTCCGCCTGCGCATCAGCAAAACAAACATACACGCAAAACTCATGAGCAGCTCCATCCAGACTCCCATCATCGCAGCTGTCTTCCTGCTGGCAATGTCCTTCGAGAATGCCCTCAAGGGCCTGCTGCTATCCATCGAGAAGTTTACGCAGAGCCGCACGCCCATCCCCGCCATCATGATAGTCGCCAATACGCTGTCGTTGGTATTCAGCCCCATGTACGTCTGGTCTCTGCTCATCACATCCAACTGTCAAGATTCCTCGCTGGCAACAAAGGTCTCGTTACACTTTTTTGTCAACACATTCTCCTTCTTCCTGCTGTACAAGACTTGGGTTGTCTCTCGCAAAAACACTCTTGTGGCTGTTGGGGCCGCCATCCTCATCACGGATCGATGCATTTGGGCACTGACAGATTGCGCTCGCAGCAAGAGCATCCAAATCCCGCAAGGATGTTACTACGTGCAAGACAAAATGGCAGTCATTGGGATTTCAACTGGAGGAATTCTCGTTGACATCTTTTGCACTGGTGTAACGATTCTCGGCGCGTTCAGGGATTTGGACAGCCAGTCTTCGTCAAGAGTGCAGCAGATTTACCGCATTCTTATCGCCGACAATGGTATAACTCCCCCCCTGTCTTTATTTTGATTGTTTGCAGTTTGTTTCCAGTTTTTTTTTTTGCTAACTGAAACTACACGTCGGGGGGAGCAGTTATGAGAACGCTTTCCGTCATGGCCGTGAATGCATTCACACTCAACTACGCAATGTATGGATCGCTACAAATCATTTCTGGGTCTCCTTCCGTTCTGTTGGTCATTCCGGCAATCTCGAGCTGTTGAGTACACTTTTGTCTTGTATTATCGTGTGCTCGTGCCACACTGACTTTGGGATGATCTATTCATCCCCAAAAAACACAGATGTATACACTCAGGCCATCAATCTCGAGTTTTTCTGGATCAACCTGCGACGAGACGTTCTGAGAGAGCCGGAACAGCGAAGAATGATCAGCAACATTTCTACCGACAAAAGCCGTCGTTCTTCCTCGGAATCTGTATAATTTTTGAATCTTTTTTTTTATCGGAACAGAACCGCAACTCATTCTCTTTGCATATCTTTGGTCGTCTTTTCTCTCTCTCTCATTTTTTTTTTTTTTTTTAAAAAATGCATGCAATAATTGTTGTCATCTTGGTAAAAAAATTCATTAAAAATATCGGTTTTGAACCAAGTTTCCGGTTCCACCTTTTTTCATTATTTCCAAAAACAGCCGCGGCAACAGCGCCCAAGTCTTTCGGTTGAGCTTCTTGGGTTGCACTCGCATCGACCCAAGTGAATGTAGCATGTCTCGTATCCAACATCCGCTGTTTATCCCGCCTTTTACCTCACATTTTTCTTCAATTCATTATGCAACAAGAAGCCCCCGTTAAAGTAGTTAACAATCCCTCCCATAAGCCCAATATTACGCGAAATATACAGAAATAGCTACCCCCCCCTCTCGAGGGCCTTTCAATCAATGAACAATACACAGAATCAAAATAAAGCAAAAAAAAAAAAAAAATGTCTATCAAACCCAGCCTTGAAACCACCCGGTACAATGCCTGCGAAAACTGTAAAAAACCGCCAAAAAAGCGGTGTACTGTTCCCCGAACCCACGAATCATCCGACTCCTGCTCCCTGCTGTCTAAAGATGGGCAAAAGTGTGTGCGTACAAACGCAGCAAATCATCAAAAGAAAGCAACCCTTCATTATTTTTCAGAGTACACCAGAAGGACTTGAATCGGCTATACGCATATTAAATTCGCCCGCATTTTCACCAAAGTCAAGGCGGTTGAATGACTGGTGCAGTGGGACTCTGCAAGACTTGTCCGCGTTCTTGGAACAGATTGAGCGGCCCACAGCCGCCACAAATACAAGATCTCCAAGATCTGTGTTCATCAGATACTGCCGCGTCCTTCGGTGGATCCAATGCGGATTTCATTTTTGGTCGATTGACCTGAAGGTTTCAGACTTTGGGCAATAAAAGCGTGCATCTTGTATTAAGAGTGCTTCTGAAAGAACATGGCTTTACAGTCTTCAGAAGTTGAAAGTCACGAGTATTTTTTTTTTTTTTAATTGTTCATTTGAGGTTCAGGAAAATCGGCTTTCAAAACATTTGCGTGCCCAACACAGTCCAATCACATGCGAAATGTTTTAAAAAGTAAATGGAGAGTTCGGATCGACTTTGTGACCGCAGCTAAGTTGCGGTATTTGACTGTACTGTCCTTGCATAAAACCTCGCAAGCTGGCCAGCAGCATTTCAAACGAAAGCCCTTGTGGATACTGCTTCAAAGTGCTCAAGAGCGCGTGCGTCAACGCCCCTGCAGCGCGTCCATTGAAACTCGTGTCTGCACTTGTTTGCTCGTCTTGGCATCCAGAGATACAATAAGCTTCCTTCAAGCCGTCTGACTGGGATTGAGCAAAATTCTCTTGCTTGTATCCTTGCTGATCCGTTTGAGGGCCACTTCCTGTCACTGCGTTAAAGAGCGATTTCGCCTCGCCCATCAAGCTTTTTGCGTTTCGGAAGTTGCCGTTCAAAAGTTGCTGTGCGCCCATGGCCAGCTGCAGGCCTCTCTTGACAAGCTGGACAGTGTCCATGTGTCCATTCGCGTCTGGTCGATACGTGAAAGGGAGTTCGAGCAAAGTTCCACTGTGGCAGCAGTCAAGAATCACATTGAGGCGAACTCCAAGAGGTAGCGCAGTCACAAGACAGCGATGCAGGTGTGTACTGTCGATTTGGCCGGCTCTTTCAAAGTCAAGAGGGCAAATTGTGTCGTCAAGTCCATTCTCACGCTCTTGACCCAAGTCTTCGGTTTGTCCACCGTGTCCTAAATTTTCAAGATCCGAAGAATGCATGTCAGCAACAATCCATTGCAACGAATGCAGTGAGATGAGAAAAGAAGAAAATCCTCACCGGAATAACTCAGGAAAAGCACATCACCCGGTCGAGCGTCATGAACCAACCAATAGAATGCGTCAAGAAGGTTTTTCGTTGTGGGGATATTTTGAGGCACAGACGCTTCTCGTGGCTCATCGACCATGACGCGCATGTGGTTTCGATCAGGCGAATAGTTTTTGTGAGTGACGAGGTACTCCCTGAGATTATATGCATCATTGACGCAGCCTGAAAGAAACAGAGATTCAATTAGCATGCCTTTCGTACAGGGAAAGAAAAGTATCAAAGCAAAAAGCGTTTTTCTTTTGCACCTGCAAGGGCAGATCTGGTTCCGGTATAGTTGATCCCAATGAGTAATGCCTTCTTCCGCCCAGATGGTTGGAACGGCATGCCATACGGATACATTTGCTGCTGAGTGTTTGGAGTCATGTTCATGGGTGGAGCCCCTTGGATGGGTGGCGCCGGGACACCCATTGGGCCAGCAGGCATCGGTACGGTCCACTGGGTCTGTCCCGTTTGGGTGTTGGCGTAAAAGTACGTCCTGTATTGAGTGCTCCATTGCGCAATCCAGCCGGGAGGGAGCTGTGGTTGGGCTGGCTGCGGCTGTGGGTACTGCGGTTGGGGAGGACCTTGCTGGTATTGCGGTTGATAGGGCTGTTGAGGCGGGTACTGCTGCTGCTGCTGGGGAGGATACTGCTGTTGCTGGTGGTATTGTCCCGGGTACCCAGAGAACTGCTGCTGTTGTTGCTGCTGCGGCGGGGCCACTACCGTTCCAAGTAGGTCCTTCAGAAACTTAGTACTCATTTTTGTGTCGATTTTCCACAGTTTTCCATCTCCAAAAAACGTTGGTTGAACAACCAAACTTTATTGATAACACTTAAAATCCCAAATTAGGAACGCCGTCAACATGACTTGAAGCGTTCGATAGAACAGCTGCTACTGAGTTTGGCGTTGTTGCGGAATTAGTACCTGCAACGGCGGCGGCAGCAGCAGCAGCAGCCGCAGCCACTCCCGACGATGCCGCTTGCCCAGCCTTCATTTTTTCCAGCTTTTCTTTTGACCGACCCCACAGTCTCGGTTTCTTCCCACCACCCGCATTCGCAGGACTCGCATTTTCAGTCGCTGCAACGGAAGTAATGGCGCTGGACGGATTGGCTGACGTTGCTGCTGCTGCTTGACCAACGACGGACAATTTTCTTGCGTGCGCCTGCGCATACGGCGCTTGCCCAACAGACGAACCTCGAGCAATCGATGCGGCCGTTTCGTATGGCTGATACCGGTTCTGCCCCAGCAACCCTGCACCCGCAGCGCCACCTCCAGAAACCGTCCCAGACCCGCCGGAAACGCCCCGGAGACTCCCATTCATTGAGTCACCAGCCCCATTCCAAGTTCCATTCACCAAAAACATGTCCAATGAGTCCACAAAAGATCCGGCGAGTAGGTTCGGAGATACTGGATAGCTTAGTGGTGAGGCAGGCATTAACGAGGAGTCTATAAAACTGGGTCCGCTCAGTGACATGTAATTTCCGATATGCATGTTGTAGCTGGATATTGCAGGTCCCGTTGGAGACAGAGGGTTTGGATAAAATCCCGGGCTGAGTGGATTCGGGTGCATTGGGGGAGACAATGGCCCCATCCCCATCCCAAGCAGTGATTGTGACGCGAGCATTGAATCATATTGGTTCCCTCCATATGAGGAATTGGTGGCAGTGAAAAGGGGAGATAGAAGCTGGGTGAGGATATCTTCGTTGGATGCCCCAGTGTCTTGAAAAATGGATGAGTTCGGGTTGAGCGAATACGACGAATTCTGCTGTGGTCTATCCATGGATGTCGGTTGATGATATGATGGCTGATGCATGGCAGGACCTGCCATTAATGGGCTGAGAGCGCCGTGCATATACGCAGCTGTGGATATATCCGGACTGAGAGCACCTTGCAAGAAGGCTGCAGTGCTCCCAGAGAGGGTCGGTGAAAGAACCGCCTGCAATAAATCATCTGAAATTGCGATTTCGTTGGCAGCGTTGTTGCGGGTTTCCGTGGGTTGGGTTACAATGGAGTTGATTGGATTCGATGAGTGCAGAAGGTCCGACAAGTCCACAATGTGACGAGACTCAAGTGCATTCGGTGTGGACATGAATTGGACTTGGTTTGAGGGGGAAGAACTGTGGCGCAGAGTGTCTCCGAGATCAAGATGCGGTGCCAGCTTCGTGTTGATGGAAACTGGAGCGCTGAGATTCGTCCTCACACCCCCGCCACTGCCCCCACTTTCAAGGTCGCAACCAGTTCGTTTGCGTCCCTGCGCACTGACGGGACGTTCGGGCAAACTGAAGGTGGGATCTAGAGCAATAGCGGGCACTTTCATTGGTGAGGATTCAGGCCAGACATCGGAAGAGGAAGCTGCATCAGGACCCCATGTAAATGCTGTTCCATTTGAGTTTGTCGGATTCGCACTGACTGGCGAGTCCGTGCTTGCCTTCATGCGGTTCTTTAGCTCTTTAAACGCAGTGTTGCAGGTTCTGTGTGTGGAACGATTCGGAGGGAAGGTCAGTTGGTACAGGCGCTTTGTTGAAGTGCCGCATGCTATCAGCAGGCTCAAGGTCCAACTCACGAGTTCTTGCTATATACACAAGTGAAGCCCTTCTTACGACAGCGGCCACACACCTCCTGCTTGTCGCAGGCCTTCTTCTTGATTCTGCATGGCTCGCAGCTCTTGAGCCGGATGTTGTTGGTGATACATAGGTTCGGGAACGGATGAAGGCTGGTTCCTTCGGCCGTTTGCATTTTCGAGTTGTTTCGCAATCAAAACCTGATTTATTTGAGTTTTAAATACAATGTCAGCAACCATCTGCTGTCGTTATCAGACTAATATGAGACCATGTGGACGGCTTGGGTGCAGATCTTTCTGCAGATCTTTCGTTCGTGTCTTGGCGCCGATCTCAGCTATGCAGCATCCCCGCAACGGCAGCGCAACGCGAGAGTGTGAAAATAAAAACCATCTATTTGCAACCTTCAAACACACAAAAATACAACAACGACACGAGGGGGAGGGAACAAGATCCAGCTAGAAGTAACCGTTCTCGTACGCAGCCAGGTCTTCCCAACTCGGCATGGGCAGCGCCAGCATCGCATCCACCGACATGCAGTTCACCGGCATAGGGCTGGCCTGCAGCGCTACGTCAAGTTGTGTCGGCGGCACAAACCACTCGTTGTTGTGCACACTCTGACCAATCAAGTCAAAATCGGGTGTCACACACGATTCCTGCCCAGGCAGCATAAAGCCCAGCTCTGAGAAATTGGGTGTAAACTGCTGCTGTATTGACGGGTGTGCGTGCATGAGCGTGTGAGTGTCTGGTGAGATGCTGTCAAAGACGGCGCTGTGCTGGTACTGCTGCTGGCTGGTGCTGGTGCTGTGGTGCTGTGCGTCGCAGGCTGGCGGTGTTGCCAGCGGCGCCGCTGATTCAGGTTCCGATTCGCTCTTCACAACCTTCCGTTTGCGGCGTCCTCCTACTGGCGGTACCGTGGTTGGAGTGTTTGCAACTGCTGGTTTGGATATTCTCTTCCCTCTTGTTGTTCTGGTCAAAGGTGCTGACGCTTCTTGATCAGTGACGGTCTGCCGCCGTTTCAGTTCTTTGAACATCTTGTTGCGGGTGCTAGTGGGGGAGGGGGGCGTGCGTGCGGTTAGCGACGGAAGCACGGCTCGTTGCGGGGAGTATGACAAACCTGTTCCTCGTATAGTTGCACGCCAGACCCTTTGCCGTGCATCGCTCGCACACTTCCTCCTTACTGCACTTGCGGTTCGAGAGACGGCAGTTTTCGCACGACTTGATCCGGCTGTTGGAGGACACGCACTGGTCTGGGAACGGATGCATTTTGGGAGCGGTTTGTTGTTGGGCTTTTCAGCTTTTTTTTTTTTTTTTTTTTTTTTTTTTTTTTTTTTTTTTTTTTTTTTTTTTTTTTTAATTTGGGTTGTGTACAGCAATCTTGTTGGTGCCGGTGGGGGGGATTTTCAAATTGGCGATTTGTGCCACACCGAAGAATTGGCCGCCGCAGTTTGGCTGCTGTCGTGTTGTCTCGTCGTCGGAGACTTGCCTGCATGCCACGCATTCTCTCTCGCTCGCAGCGTGGTCAGGTTGACATGGCAGGCTGTCCTGGTCCACGCGCCGACTTAGTTTGTCGTTGACAGGAACAGCATTTTTGTCACGGGACCCAGGGCTTGAGACTTGGCGCCGTGGGTTCAATTCCCCAATCACTCCTTTTTTCATTTCAGGTTTTTGTTTCAACTATTTTACAAAAATTTCTACGTGGATTCTTAAACCAAATATCACCCCTAGATGAAATGTAAACAGGTGGGCATTTGTTTATTACCGCGCGCCTGACAGACACACCTACAGAATGAATCCACTTCCAGACCGAGGAATATTGGGTACTCTCAGAAACGCATCCACACCGTGTCCTCCAACACTTTTCAACTCAAGCGATCCTCCAAAGTACTTTGCATAGATCCTCGACATTGGAAGTCCAAATCCAAGGCCTGTCATCCCCCCCAAAAAACAATATCAAAATAAAAAAACGCGTCAGCCCACCTCATTTTTTAAAAAAAAACAACAGACAACGTCCTTCTCACCGGCAATAGGCCCTCCCACTCCTTGCTGCATCGCCTGCCGCGACTGTGATGAAAAAATGCTGTGATCGTCTTCAATTTCTGACTTTGGGACCGTGGTGTACGAGTACTCAAAGACTCGCGCCATTTCTGGTTTGTCAAAGTATGATTGTCATCAACAAAAAAAAAAAAAACGAGTGTGAGCACACCAAGGAACAGTACCTTCCGGAGGAATGCCGCCACCTCTATCGCGAATTCGCACAGTCACGTCTTCCGGTCCCCGAGCGACTGTAATTAAAACTGGAACAGGGTCCCCACTATATTTCACTTTTCGATGATACTCGGTTGTCGCACGATACGCATTTTTCAAAAGCTCCATGAAAATGTATTCGAGATGGTTTCCAATGTACGTAATCTTGGTATCCAAGTGACCTG
>QEAP01000021.1:136780-150012 GCA_006535975.1 Chytriomyces confervae
AAAAAAAAAAAAAAGAAACGTGTCAGCACATGAAGGCATTGTTACGTTTTGCGTCATGCAATTATTTTTCACCAGTCATTTCAAATTCAGGCGCGATTCCATAGTTTACTTCGCAAAGTTCTTGCACGTATTCTGCAGTTGATTTGAGCAAAGTGGTCGGTGACAGGTTGGTGTTGAGGACACCAATGTATCCAGGAATCGGATCTTGTAGCGCCAAATGATGTTCCGCAAGAACTGAAACAGAACGATACCCATACAGGAAAGTATACATGTGAGTGTTGGTCCTTCCGTCAGAATATACAAAAAAAAAAGGCCAACCGCGAATGGCGATACGAGCATGAATCATTCCGTCCAGAAAGTCTGCAGCATCCTCCTTTGACATGTATTTACCACACTCCTGGAAACCTTGTTTTGGGTAGAGCATGAGCGATCGGAACGACACTTTTGTAGGGAAATACCTTTCGCAAGCCTTGGAATGACATCTGAGTGAGATGCCACAAGATCTTTCAAAGTGGTGGTAAATAGCTGCTCTGCTGCATCATTCGTAGGTTGCGGTAAGTTTGAGATGGTTTCGAAAGAGTCGAGATATCTGCGCAGGATGGAGATGGCAAAAGGTTTCAGAAATGCAATAGATAGACACGAGGGGTGCGCAACAAACAGCTGGTAAATGCTTCGAATGTGTGGGTTGACTCCAACAATGAACGGCAGCTTCTGCACGGCTTTTTTAAGACGAGGGAAAAGAAAGAGAAAAGGGAAAGAGAAAGCAATGAGAGGCCCACATTTCCATGAAACACCACCAACTTTTTTTTTTTTTGGCTCACCTTTCACACGCCTGGCCAATCGCTTTGGCAGCTCCTCATGCAGAAGCAGCGAAGACTCTTTCGCGTTACTGGTTTCGCCCAGTTCAAGTAGTCGCCGCAGTGTGACTGGGTTCAGCGGCTGCGAAGCAATCTCGTGCACCTGTGGTTGGATATTGTTGGCCGGCAATTCTCTTGAATGACCCTTTCCCTGCGTACCCGAGAGTTCGTCGATGCCCACGTGACTTTGCTGCGACGCCCAATGACAGACAGTCTGGCAACCATTCAGATGAATTTAAATTGTTTTTTTTTTTTTTTCCTGTTTGTATTTATTTAAGAAACAACCGCTTTTAAATCCAATTATAAAATCAGGACTGGAACAAAAAAAGCGGGGGAAACATGTGGAACAGAAACTAAAGAACTTTGTGATTTTGGATACTTTGTATCAGAGAAGAAAAGCTGGGAAGTGTAAGTTCCTTCTCACAGGCAGCTGCCAGCGTCTTGAGTGGATCCGCACGCGGTTGTTCCGCAAGGAGCATGGGTACCTGTTGCTGCTGCTGCTGTTGCATTAACGACGCGGGTCTCATAGATTTTGTCGGAAATAACGCCACGTGTGACGTTGTTAGGACGGGTGACTGTTTCCACTGCGACACTGGACTTGGTGTTGACGCATACGATGTTTGGGTCATGTGTGAATGGTGGGACGACGTGTCTGACTGGAATGAGGACTGCCTTACTTGCCCTTGTGACCATCCACTGTGCCCTTCGTGTCTATTCATGGAAGCAGAGGGTGTGGGGGCTGACTGGTTATATTGATACTGGCTGGGATGCGTGGAGAGAGGTTGTGAAGGGGTTGTTGCTGATAGCAGTGGCGTCAGGTGTTGTTGCGGGGATGGCACTCCTGGGAAGGGTGCGTAATATCTCGGGGATGAAGTCGCATAAGGGTGAGACCTTGGATGGGCTTGATGTGGACTGGGCGGTGCCCCAGCCTTGTGAAATGGTGCAGATGGGGAGTATGAGCAAGCTGGAAGGGTTTCTGTTGAGGATCCATGGGGCAGTTGTGACTCGCGTGGTTGCGGGGTGACAGATGTGTTTGGGAATAAAGTCGAGTCCATGCCGGCACCGACGTGCTTTTTCTGCTCCTTCATTTGCTTCTTGAGAGTGCGGAAGGCCTTGCTGCTTGTACTGTTGGGGGTGGACAAGTGCGGAGTATGTCGTTAGTCACAATTCAAGATGTGATGACGTAATAAAAAGGGGACGGTGGATGACAGATAAAGAAAGCAAGGGATCGGACAAGAGGTCTCAGACGCTAACCTGTTGTTTGAATAGACGCAAGGAATGCCCTTATTCCGGCATCGTTCGCAGTTGGCTGTCCTGTCGCATTTGCGGTTCTTGAGGCGGCAAAAGTCGCAGCTCTTGATTCGGTGGGCGTCCTTCGAGATGCAGAGGCCGGGGAAGGGATGCGTTACGTTTGCAGTCATGTTGGGCAGTTGGTAATACGAGAGCTGGCGCTTGGATGGGTGCGAGGGTGGGGAGGTGGTCGTTGGGAAGGAATATCGAATTCGTCAAGCCCAAAGGTTGCACAAGGAAGAAAAGGCGGCTCTCGCGGATTCAGACACGGAGAAGGGCGGCAGAGTACGGGAAGTCTCTCGACAGGTGCTTGGCGTCAAGAGCGTGTGTGCGAGTGGGGCTGGGCAGGGGCGGACAGGCGCTGGTTGTCCGTTTAGTTTGGTTTTGGGGGGGGGGGAGGTGTGGCGGGTGGATTTCGAGGTTGGATTTTTCTTCAAAATGGAAGATGAAAAATTTCAGTCCTTTTTTTTTTTTTGCGAGGCAGTGCGAGAGACATGCAAAAATTGCGGAATTGTGCCGGCGACAGGAACGTCCGGTTCCTGCTGTTCCGTCATTGGTCGAAAATTATGCACAAAAATTGACGCTGAATGAAACGTGTGCGATTTCTCGACTCATTTAGAGTTTCAAGTCATGAAACAACCAATTCAAAATACAAAGGCACTCGCAATGAATGACACCTCATGCGCTGTTTCACCCGTTGCTGCGTGTCGTCGATCGCTGTCCCTCGCTCCCATCTCTCCTTCTTCTCCCTCTCACCCACCCACTCCATGCACGCACGCACGCTCGCTGTGTCCTCGCTCCTGTCCAGCACTGCGCCATGGCCATCTCCAGCCAGCCATGCCAAACACCGCCTCCCAATTATTGCATAAAAATTTCTGATCGGAGCTCGCATTCCGGGTTCCGGGCATGTCGCAATTTCATTTCAAGCAACCAATTCATTTACATTTACGGCTTAGGGTTATAGGGTTTCGCATAGCTTATAAAAAATTTCAGCCAAATGAGTTGAACCCAAAGGCCGCTCGCTCTCTTTAATTCGGGATAACCCGGGTGAGAGCCGGGATAAGCCGGGTGGGACAGGATCACAAATGCGCAAACAACACACACGCCAAGTATCTGCAATGAAATGCAAACAACAACCCACTTTGTGTTGGCTGGAATCTACCAGAGCGCAAGAGCTCGCTGCCTCAAGGTACGGATGGCAGTAAAAGGACGCCTTACGTGTGCACGTTAAAGAGAATGATAAAGGCAAAAGTGAAAACGGTCATCTAGTGCATGATCGGTGTTTGAAGTGGAGCCGGTTGTGTTTGTGACGTCCGCTTGCATCAGTATTGTATGGAAGCTGTTGTTCGTCAGTTTAAGACGGCCCCTCTTAGCGCCGGTAGGCATGCAGGCAGCCGTGGATAACCGGCAGCTGGTTCCATTTTGCTTGGAATGATTGCACTGCTTCTTATCATGCGTCAGTTATTTATTTAAAGTCCTCCACAGACATGGACAACACTTTCTCAAAAAGAAGACAATCTTCCCCTTGCATCAAGTCCTTGTTTTCCACAGCTATCACAAACGGATGAAGCGTATCCAAGTACCCGACGTGAAAATACCAGCCAGACTGCAGCACACCATTCGTGCTAACGCTCACGTCCTCGTCGAACGCCTGTGGACGCACTTGATGAATTGACCGGGAAAGCACGCAACTCATTTAAAAACGTTACCTCGACCAGGCCATCGCGACCAGACCAAACCCCGTCTCGCACCTTGAATTCAATTGTTTTAAAGTCCAACCCAAGTCCAAGCCCCAACGTTTTCGTATAAGCTTCTTTCAGGCACCACAACCGAAAAAACGCGTGCAGTCGACTCCAAGAAGGATCCTCTGGCGCCCGACAGGCCTCAATCTGCCTCCACTCGTGCGGCGTCACTTGGAAGTCACGGAATATGTCGAGGAACTTGTCGGCAGTTTCGTTCGCGTTCAACTCTACTTTCATCACGTCCACGCCGACACGGCTTTGGAGGCAGCCCACAATGATGCAAAAGTCCCCATGATGGGACAGGTTGAAATCGAAACCTTGCGGAGCGTTTCTCTGAGTCATCACGGAAATGTTAATAAGCAGAGAGATGGATCAGAATCCCCGCAAATGTGTCAAACTATTGCGCACATACTAGAAAAGGACGCCCGTGTTCCGTACGCTCAATTGCGATATCAGAAGGAGGCAGCTGCGGCAGCATTCTTCGAATCAGGAGTCGGGTCAGGAGACATGCCGCCAATGATCGCTTTCTGTCAGCTTCAAAGTGAAACTTGCGGATACGCTCCCGATCAGAAGCAGGGAGGATGCCCAAGAGCGCCATTGTTTCCTCTGGCGACGGGGTCCAATGAGCGCAATGGAGCACCATCACTTCAATCATTGCTTGATAAATATATTCAATGCCAGTTTTATTTAAATTTTTTTTTTTTACCTTATCACATGCAAGTGCTGCATTCATCCTCCGCACTTTGCAGCTCAGATTCCGCGGTTTTAGAATGCTCGGTATGTAGCGCCGCAAGTCCTGGTCATCGCAGCACCCACAATCACCCCCACATTCCGTTCATAAAATTCGCGTCCAGTCCCAACACACTGATAATACGCAAACAACTGATGATTCACATTCTTGCGCGTCAGGAGAAAGATTGGCAAAAACAAGACACACAAGCAAGTCAACACACACATGACCTGGACACACGTATTGTCTGCAGCTTTTGAGAGTGTGGAGCTGGACAGCGCCGAGACAATGTATCCTCCTTTTGGAAAACTGACGTGAATTGAGTGCATGTAACCAGACATGCGAAGTGCTGCTATGATGGAGTTTTGAATGTTTGAGTAGTCCCACAAGATTTCTTTCTCCATGTGGATTCTACGTTGGCAACAACAAAAAAAAAGAATGCTTCAGTGAGTTGGTTTTTTTTTTTTTTGCAAGATTTAACGGGGTCTCGTACTCTTTCAGCAAGTTCTTGGATCGTGTAAACTCCTCCATCACAGCCCGCCACTCCCCCAGTTGCGGCTCTTTCATGTCTTTCTTGGGAGTAGCCACAATGCGATCCCATGTAGGCGCAATGTAGTCACTCACATCGAGATTCTAAAAAGAACGGAGAGATTTGAATACAACGCTCGAAAGCAAGTCTTGGGGAAAGGAAAAAAAAAAAAAAAGGCATTACGACGCACAATGGAAAAGTCGGTTACAGTATGGGTTTCTGTGTGATGCTCTGTTCGGAAGCCTCCCTTTCCGTCAGACACTTGGCGCATGACAGTGCGCGTTTCTTGGTGTGTGCCGCTCACTTGGACCTTTGCAAAGTGAGCATTTTAAAGAAGGGAAGTTGTGGCAGAAAGTAAACGACAATCTCTCTCCATGTACCATCATGCTCGGCCGTTGATTCACGTGAAATAAAAAGTAATTGAACAGTTCGTCTGGCTGAACGAAACTTGGGGAGTTTTTAAATGTGAAAAGTTTTTATAAAAAGTTGACAACGGATATTTACATTCGAGGCAATGACAGGATCATGCGTTTTCACCTCTTGAAATGTTCTCTCTGTTTGTGCAAAACAAGAATTTGGAACCTGCGCTTCTGCTCTCATCCTGAGTGTGGACAAAAATGCACCGCTTTTCAGTCCCATCGTCAAAATGCTAAAACGCGACATGAGCAAACTTACAAAACTTGTCGCGTTGGAACCCCAGAAACACTAAAATATCCGGGCGGGTTCATGGAGCCGTCCGTGGCGGCAAAAGTGGCATCTATCACTGCAGAATCTGGGAGATTGTGCTGGTCGGAGAGTATAATGCGAGTCAGTGATCCATACATACATCGTAGCGGATATAACTTGACTGAGAGAAACCGAAAATCCAGGAGGCGGCATGGGCGGAGGTGCGTACATGATCGCGGCTTGAGGAGGTAAGTTCTGCGCAGGCACATATCCTTGAGGATGTTGATAAGACCCGTCTTTTGTCAAAGATTGGGCATTGAATCTCGCTTCGGACTGCGAGCTTTTTTCATCAGAAAGTCGTTGTTCTGACATCAAGGGTGCTTTTTCGCCCTTTGTCGGAGAAGGGGATGTTGCCGCTGGAGAGGAAGGTTCTCCTGCAAATGATGGATTGAGTCCAGCTTGATTTGCAACGGGTGTCTCGAATGGCGTGTATGTTGGCGGGGAAGGGTCTGACATTGTGGAGATTATTTCGAGATTATCTTGATGCCCCCGCGCACCCACATTGGCTTCCATGGCTTCTCCCAGCATATACTTGTGGGCAACAGTATGTCTGGGAAACTGTTACGCGTGCATATTCATTCAGCCTTTTCCTTCACTGCAAGTTAGCAAGCATGGGCCAGTTAATGGATATCCCTTCGATCAATGTGTTTGCTGAAAACGGTTGCCAAGTGGACCATCCCCCCATCCTCTTGCGTTTCTGAAAACATTCCACTGCTTTATTTTCTATGCTGTGTGCACCATAAATGGGTGTGTGGTTGACGCGTATCGGAAGTGGACTAAACAGGCATCCGCACTGACCCCGAATCTGACCCAGACGCTGCAGCTGCCGCTATTTTTGCTTTTCCGAAATTGAAAGGGACGTAATTGTACTTGATCATGTGCAAAATCCGTTCCCGCATGGTGAATATGAGTATACCAACAAAGTAAAACCTGTAAATTAGGCAGGAGGATGAGGGATAAGTAACGAGATCTGCGAGATAATGAAGAAAAAGAAGAATTGAGTCACATGAGAATGGGCCAATAAACTGGAAGATCGAGAAGTGGGATAAACGTGCAGACAAAGGCAACGACGAGGTCCACCATGCACCCGATCCTGGTGACTACTGTAAGCAAACAAAAGACGTTGCTCGAAAAATCAAAGCTGATGGCAGCTTACCAAAACTTTAGTTCCGGCAAGCGCCGAACAAAGGGTCTGAATTCGTCAGTGTTCGACTGTGGAAGCATGGGTTCGACTGATTCCGGGCCAGTGAGATTGGTATCCAGATTATCAGGTACTGCCGGATCAAACTTTGGTTTCAGGAATTGTATGAACAGTGATAGAAGGTGTATTGAGAGGAAGTACTGTGGTGGGGTGAAGAATGAGTAATCAAAGTATTTGACACGTTGTCAGATTGCGCTTCGGTACACATCAATAATACTGACTGTCACGAGGTAGAACGCATTTAGAAGCACCACACGGACGCTGTACGCGATAAGCAGCAGCGAGGCTACCGCCCAGCGCATGTTGTGGTATGTTGCAGTGGCGTCAATTGCTGTTTCGACTTTGGACCAGTGTGGCTTGAGGCGCCGTCCGATACCCATCACGATCATGAGCGATATGAGTCCCATTCCCAGTCGCAGATGGCCTCCTTCCATGGATTATTTTTGTTCCACATTTTACTGTATAAGCAAACACTGAAAATATTTGTGGTGTTGTTGCACTCAAGATCGGGTTTGCTTGATTCGAAACTCATCTTCAAACCTGCACAGTTGTACAGACCATGCTGCAGCATTTGAAACGCCACCTGCAACGCAACCAGCAGCAAGTAGCCGGGCTACAAGGCATAACTATCAAAAATGTGCGCGGGAAAGAGTACGATCTCGTGCGCGAAACGGAGGTATGTCGCAGCATCCTTGTGGCAACTGACAGTTCTCTAACGCGCTGCTCAGAACAAGGCCGTGATCTTTGTGAACATTGCCTCCAAGTGCGGCTTCGCGCGTCAGTACGATGGACTCGAAGCTCTTTACAAAAAGTACAAGGACCAGGGTCTTCTCATCATCGGCGTTCCTTCCAATGACTTTAAGCAAGAACCCACTGACGGCGAAAGCTGTAGACTCAACTACGGCGTCTCTTTTCCTCTGATGGAAAAGTGCCATGTGAGAAAGAAATACCCTGTTTCTGAGAAAGTGTTGCTTACACTTCAATGTCAGGTGAACGGCCCAGATGCAACTCCATTGTACGTGCATCTGCGCTCCCAAGCCCCGGTCCCTTTAGTTGGAGATGCTATCCAATGGAACTTTGAGAAGGTGCGATGAGGTTGTTTGCTGTGTCGATATACCTAACTGGGCCTTTCTCACTCACGCATTTTATAGTTTCTACTGGGAAAGAACGGCAAAGTGATTGGGAGATTCGCGCCCGTGTTTGATGCGTCGTTCTTGGCTGGTTACGTTGAAAAAGAGCTCGGCATTTCCAAACGCAGCCCTTGGAACGACTTTGTCGAGTCAGCAAAGAACGAACTTTCCATCGCCGTTTCGATCGTATTCGGCATCGTGATAAAATTCGTTCAGCTGTTTGTGAAGTAGAAGAAGGAAGTAAAAGCGAGGCGCGAAGACATGCAAGAAAGAAACATGGAAATAACTCTCGTATTTAATATTTTAATATTTTATGTAAAATCAAGCTGAAAAATGAGCGAAGAGAAAGCGACATGTCCGATTGTTGCCATCGGTTCGCCCAACTCACTCGTAACAACATCCCATCCAACCGCAACTACTAACAACAACATTGCTGAATGCAGATAAACCAGGCGAATTAGCTTTCTGCGCATTCTTTCGCCGTCTGGACGGGGTGAGTTACTTCATGTTCAAAAGAACGTTCTACGAGACATCAATGCCCTGAACGACTTCAACAGGCGCCTGAAGACACTATCAGACTTTTCGAACGAGCGGGCGGGGTGGGTTGCGCTGCGCTTCTTTCTCGTCGTCTTCATCCACCATTCTAACGTTCAACGCCAGGACTACTACACCGCTCATGGGGACGACGCGCTCTTTGTTGCAGATGCTGTCTTCAAGACTTCGTCTGTAATCAAGTATTGGGCAGGTGACCTTCATGCCGTAATATTGCTGTTCGCGGACTCACGTGGTTTTTTCAAGGCGACTCGAAATCGAACGGCCTTCCTTACGTCTCAATCTCGAAACTGAATTCAATTGCGCTTATGCGAGACTTACTTCTAGTCAAACAGAAGCGCATTGAGATCTGGGAGAATGATGGGAAAGCATCGAAAACTTTCAGTCTGGGGAAATGGGTGCGATTCTTTTTCTCTTTCCCGATATCGTAGGACGCAGCTCTAACTGGATAGTTAAACCGCCTATTTATTTTGTGCGAAACTCGCTGTGCAGGCATCACCAGGAAATTTGAGCAGTTTGGAGGATTTGCTGTTCACCAACAACAATCAGATTACATCATCGCCGGTTGTTCTTGCAGTTAAGCCAGGAATTAAGGGCGAACAAAAGGTCCGAATTGTGATTTTCTTTGGAGGAGGAAGAATATCTTTACTCAGACTGGTTCGTCACAGATTATTGGTCTGGCATACACTGATGCTGCCACAATGCACGTTATTGGGGTTTCGGAATTTGTCGACAATGACACTTTTTCCAATTTTGAGGTGCATGTTTTTTGATCCTTGTCGAATTTATCGTCTCACTCAGGCATGTTACCTCACGCAGTCCATCCTCATTCAATTAAGTGTCAAAGAGTGCCTACTTCCAGACGATGAATCTAGTTACGAATCGCGAAAGTTGAAGGCAATTTTAGACAGATGTGGCATTGTAGTTACAAAACGCAAGAAGGGTCAGGAATCCATTTTCACGCCGACTGTTTTTGCATATTGACATTCGTTTGCACCATTTTCAGGAAATTTTGATACCAAAGACGTTGAGCAAGATCTGAACAGACTTCTATCTGGTGACACCAGTGTAGTTGCCATGCGTTGAGTAGAACTCTTCCTTCCTCTTAACTGAGCATCCACTGATGAATTCATTTATACACAGCCCAATTCGAAATGCCATTGGCGATGGGCGCAACTGCATGTCTGATCAAGTACCTTCAGCTCTTGGCGGATGAATCGAACTTTGGACAATACCGCTTGGAAACGTACGACTTGTCACAGTACATGCGGCTTGATGCTGCTGCGATAAAAGCGCTGAATCTTATGCCGACTGGAACCGAAGGTTAGACCATTCATTTTTTTGTGTCATTGCAACGCAAGATGCTAATTTAACTCAGGGTCGAACAAAACCATGAGTCTGTATGGGCTGCTAAATCAAACGCGAACCGCACAAGGCGCGAGATTGCTTGCTCAGTGGTTGAAACAACCTCTGATGAATCTGAACGAAATAGGTACCATCACGCCTCGCGTCAGCTTTCGAAAAATTGAACCATTACACTTCCTTCAGAGGCAAGGCAGAATTTGATTCAAGCATTTTCTGAGGACACAGAGTTTCGCCAATGTGTTCAGGTATTTACTCTTAGAGATAAGTGGCTCGCTCTAACCAGCATGTTCTCATGAAAGGATGAGTGTTTGAAGCGTTTTCCTGACCTCCACCGTATCGGAAAAAAATTCATTCGCGGGAAAGCGAATTTGCAGGTTGAGTAATTTATTGGCAGCTGTCCGACCAGCACCTCGAGCTCAACCAACACATGACTATTTTACTTAAAAGGATGTTATTCGAGTCTATCAAGTTGTTATTGTTCTCCCCCATCTGCTTCAAACCCTCTCGGACTATGGCGGTGAATACCAGTGGTTGATTCAGGAAATGTACACCGAAAAGCTCAAGGTAAGCGTCGCAGTTGGTATAACAGTTGCTCTTGTGCAAAATCCTCTTATTTAAATCCCTATGTGCTGCGATGTTCTGACAGGAGTATATCTCGGGATTGGCAAGATTTCAAGAAATGGTAGAAACAACAGTTGATATTGCAGCTGCCGAAAATCACGAGTACATAATTAAAGCGGACTTTGACGAACAACTGCAAGGTGTGTGCAAGTTACCTTTGGAATTGCATGCCACTTGCCATGTAATACCTTTCCCTTAACAGTAACGAAAAGTGCCAAGGATAAATTGGAGAAGCAGCTGGTCCCTGAAGCGGAGCGGGTCTGTTTTTCCACAACATCGCCTTCTGCGTGAAACTGAATTGAATATCATTTGGTTGACAAGGTTGCCGATGAGTTGAACTGTGAATATGAGAAAAAACTGAAGCTGGAGCAACACTCTCAACATGGATGGCACTTGAGGCTGACAAAAACTGTGAGGAGTGCGCTTCCTTTTTTATATTGTCGTTTAAAACGAACGTTTTTTGCGGACCCTCCACAGGATGCTGCGAAGATTCGGAACAAACGAGAATATATTGAGCTGACAACAAACAAATCGGGGACTCTGTTTACGACATCAAAGCTCCGTCGTCTGAGCAGCGAAATCGACGATCTGCGAGGCAAATATGATGAATTGCAAGTGAACCTGGTGAAAGAAATCATATCCATTACGGCCGGATATTTTCCTGTGTTTGAGAGGCTTAATCAGCTTGTGTCTCATTTGGATGTCATTGTCAGGTTAGTCAAAGAAGCAAGTGTTTGAAAGTTTTTCTCACAGCTTTGCTCAACAGTCTATCACACGTTGCTGTTCATGCACCGATACCATTTGTTCGACCAAAGCTTTCCAAAAAAGGTTTGTTTCTTTTGTCGCAATCAGAAATATATCTCATTGATTTTCAGGTGAAGCGGACGTGTTCCTGAAAGCTTCTCGTCATCCATGTTTGGAAGTCCAGGATGGTGTTTCATTCATTTCAAATAATGTCGAAATGACTGCGGGTGAGCGTGAGTTCCATTCTATTTTCAAAAGCTGACAATGATGGCGCAGAGACGAGTAAATTCCAAATCATCACGGGCCCTAACATGGGCGGAAAATCTACATATATTCGCCAGGTCGGCTATTTCTCAAAGCCTTATCCAATTTTGTCTCATTTCTCTCCATAGATAGGAGTAATTGTTCTGATGGCTCAAATTGGCGCGTTTGTGCCCTGCAGCGAGGCATCGCTACCTATTTTCGATGCCGTATTATGCCGTGTTGGGGCAAGTGATAGTCAGTTGAAGGGAGTGTCAACCTTCATGGCAGAAATGCTCGAAACAGCGTCGATCTTACGGGTCAGTGCAGCATTAGTTTTTCCTCTCCCTGTTGTTGAAAATTCAACATTATCAGGCCGCCACAGCAAATTCACTCATCATTATTGATGAACTTGGACGTGGAACATCCACTTATGATGGATTTGGCCTTGCATGGGCAATTTCAGAGTGAGTTTATTCAAGCTGCGTCTGTTTCCACCACAATGCAACTTAACTTGAGCAAATCTCTTTTTATATTCACAGACATATCGGACAAGAAATTGGCAGCTTCTGTCTGTTTGCCACTCACTTTCATGAACTCACCGCAATTTCGGAGAAAATGAGTTTTGTCAAGAACCTTCATGTGAAAGCAAGAACGGACAGCAAAAGTATAACTCTTTTGTACAAGGTCGAAGAAGGTATATATTGCTGTTTGCTACTCATGATACTGCTTT
The DNA here is from genome assembly GCA_006535975.1 of Chytriomyces confervae. Classification (NCBI taxonomy): domain Eukaryota; kingdom Fungi; phylum Chytridiomycota; class Chytridiomycetes; order Chytridiales; family Chytriomycetaceae; genus Chytriomyces; species Chytriomyces confervae. The sequence continues at coordinate 149,241 of QEAP01000021.1, forward strand.
TCTGTATCTGATTTATCGTTTAAAAGGAATCTGCGACCAGTCTTTTGGAATCCATGTTGCCGAGCTTGCAGCATTTCCAGATGCAGTTGTTCGTTTAGCAAAGCGCAAGGCGGATGAACTCGAAGATTTTTCAGCTCCACGTGAGTGTGGAACAGATTGTTTCAACAGAAACTGTGTTGTGCAGCTAACTCTCTTGTCACCAGATGAAATGGAGCAAAAAATGGCCAAGTTCTCTGCGGATGAAATTGAAAGTGGCAACCTGGTTGTTCAGTCATTTCTGGATGAATTCCGTAAAAGAGTTCAAAGCAAAAGTGATGCCAACTGGGATGACAGCCAAGCAAGTCGTGTCTTGGAAGAACTGAAAGCTGAATATGGTGCAAAAATTGATGGCAATCCGTTTCTTAAGGAAATGATTGCAGGTTTTTGATTCTGTCCGAAGTAAAAAAAAATTAATGCCGTTTGAAAAAAGCGATATGGTGAAAGTGACTTGGGATATTTGGTAGTCTGTTTTGGCATTCACTCATAGTTGGTACAAGATTGCGGAGGAACTATTTGCTGATTGTTTGCACCGTCACCTGTACATGCTCCCCGAAGGCTGTGTCAAACTATGGGATCTCTCGACCCCTTCGAATCCGTCGGTGTTTCTGGATTGTGTACTGAAAATCGTGAATAAAATGAAGCGTTGGAAACTGTCATGAGCAGGTGATGGGGCTTCCCATGCGTGGCGTGAATTCGTGTAATGGCTGTGGAAAGAAGGATTTGAAGGATACTG